>JAQQZZ010119117.1:0-14721 GCA_030265115.1 Mopalia vespertina | reverse complement strand
ACCAAAACTGGCACTTGTACATAATAACGTGGGGATGGCCTATTACATGATAACGTTGAACCCTTCCTTATTATGTAGTAATCCATGCGACCTGAGATGCCCTTCCAATACTACTTGTGTGGTCCGTATTGTCTGTAGTATGCTTGCACCGAGGCGTGTTTAATCCACAAATTGTGTCCGTATATGAAGGCCAGGCCGCGCACTGTCTCGTAGGCTTCATGGTTTGATAATGCATTCCCAATCTGGATGAGACACAGACATACAAGCGGAATAAACCCAACTGCTCACTCTATACTACTCCCCCGCTGTAATCTTTGAAGCTAACTTTGCAGAACTTGATATCAATAAGGAATCACTTCCACCAACAGTAAAGCGTATTCGTTTTTACCTTGTGTCTTTTCTAGGCTTCGATAAAATTATTCTTGAACATAAACATAATGAGCCTAAAGTTAGAACTCGCTTTATCTGAAACATGTATATAGTTTCGTTATAATACCTACATGTACAATACCACATGGTGAGTTTGAACTTTAATATGTACCAACGAAAAACGTCGGACATTTGGGTGTGAATTAGTCACCTAAGGTTACATATATATCAAAGGTAAGATTGAACGGCATGCATTTTGGTCTTGTCTCTGAAAGTTCTCACGGATGATTTGACTTTTGTTCCATGTAAGCAAAAACGACACGGACCAACTATATAGGTTCAATCTGTATCTAGTTTAGAACACTCTCTTCAGACTTTCACAGCTAACCAACATCCCCGAAGCTAATTGGGCCTAAACAAAGAAGGCTTTTTATTTTATTTTAATTTATTCACCAAATGTAAGATACATATAACATAAATTGAAATGTACGATGTGAGGCGGGATTAAAGTTCCGAAGAACTTGTTCTATCCCTGAATATGAGGCAAAATATTATAATTTGTGAATGGCGGTATTAATGGTAAATTTATCTTTGAATTATTATTTATAGTATTAAACATATTTACAATTATAAAATAAATAGAGGCATTTCATTGTAAACTGAGCTTGTAGTGCAACAAGGTAATCTTTTAATTTAGATTTAAAAAGTGAGGTAATACGTTTAAGATAAAACTGTTAATGTATATAAAGATAGATTTGTAAGGTGATATGGTATGTGTAGATTATAATTATGGGATCTGGTAGAGTATTTGATGAGAAAAGATCAGTTGATGACTGGTAGATAGTAGCAATCGGTTATGGAAGAATTTATGAGCGATGAGTAAGCAAGAGATATTGTTCAGTTTATAAATATCGAGTAGTTTAAGCTGTTTAAAGATAGAGGAGTAGAGGGTGATAGTTTGTGGGGAAATGTAATGCTCCGAATAGCCTTTTTCTGAGGGAGGAGGAGAGGTTGAAGGTGGGTTTTTTTTATGAGTATTAGCCCACAGGGCGTTAGCATAAGTTAAGCAAGGATATATTAATGAGTGATAAAGAAGGAGAAGGGTATGTTTGTTCAGGCTGTTTCTGATGTGTCTAATAATTCCGATATTACGTGATATTTTTTAAGAGATGTAGCAAATATGGGATGTCCAGGATAGTTTGTCATTTAAAATCATGCCTAAAAAAATTTAAATTCTTTTACTTGTTCTATATTTAGATTATTAATTTTGAGAAATAAATTAATTGGATTGGCAGGCGTTCTTCCTGGTTTAATGATAATAAATTTTGTTTTGATGGTATTTAATGAGAGTTTCAAGCCAATGTTGTATGTTTTCCAATTCGCAATTCATATTGCGTAAGGCTTGGTAATATTATTGTTACATAAATAAACACTTGTGCCGTCTGCAAATAAAGTAAACTAAAGGAAGGATTTCTTCACAATATACCATCTGATGACCTTGAGCTATGTCTCACGATGTCACGGAATCAAGAATGACATGACTACAATATCTTTCTCTTATTTTGAGAGAATATACAAGGGAAGTAATCATTATATATGCGGTGATCAAATTAATTAATTAGTGTTTTAATCCATGTTTTGAGGTATTTCACTTATATGACAGTGTTGTACTCCTACAGTAAAAACAAACACAAACATAAATGTGAAGGGTTTTGAAGCGTTCAGAAATTAATAATCCTCCATTTCTTAGTATGACCATGCTTGATAAATAAAGGACTTAGTTAGTAACCGATCAAAGACGTCTTCAGCCGTTTAAAAAGTATGATAAACATTGATAACCACTTACTACGAGAGTCCCAGTTGTCTGCAGGCCACCTTAGCCGCTTTATTATCGAAACCATCATCACAGACTGTACCCCACACACCATCAACGGAGACTTCTAATCTTCCACTGTTAGAGTTTGGTCCGCCCACAAGACGAACCGCCATTGTTTCTACACATAAAATAGGAAAAATATCAGATATGTTCTCAATTAGCCATTTAAACGGACTCTTATGTCAAAATGCCAATAAAAATCGTGGACAAAAGCAATTCGGTATATTACACCCCCAAAATGTAAATGTTCAGATTTTTTTCTACTTTTTAAGTTTAATATCATTATGCGAAAGTTTAAAATATGCACCGACTCAACTTGCAACATCCTTATAATAACAATTATTATTTACAGGATATTTACAGAAAATTAACAGCAGACCGCCGAAACAAATAGTCTATTAATTTTAAGTTAAGGTATGCATATAGATATTCTGCTTCAAGTAAACACAGATTTCGCTTGTATTGCTTTATTTTAATCTCTGTTAGCCAAACATATGGATGTCCGGTATGAATTCAATTTAACTGTAGACAGTTGGGAGTAAGGTGGTCTGAATAGTGTATTTGATCGATCTCTGCCGCCAAGTTTCACCAAACCTAAACATCTCTGGCGCAGCCATTAGGTCGTTAGATTACACATCAAACACAAGGTTAAACTGGTACCTGTTGAATGTCTACATTGTCCCAAATATTATAACATCCAGTTTGTTTAAGGCCCTAGCTTTATAAGAGAAATGCGATAAGATTGAGATAACTCGTACTTTCAAATGTGTATTCTTTGATAACGCATTCAAACTATGGAGGCCACCAGTTGCCGATGTATACATGCACCATATACTCGTGAATTTCCGGAAAGATGTATAAATTGTTTTGATACTTTGAAACTATTCCTAGTGCGATTTTAATTTTACCAGGGGTCTTTTGTCTGTCAGACAGTTTTATATCCCCCTCTTTTTTACAAGCAACATGACCCTTTTCTACACATATACCATCAGCATATTCAACAAATACATGCATCTAAAATAAGTAGTCGTCACATGCTATTGGTGGGCACTATAGTGATCGCATAATCCTTTTTTCTTAAAAGTTTGAAAAATAACAAGAACGTTTTCTATAACATCAACCAGAGTTCCCCTATTTATGCAATACCATTGTATGATCAAACTATGGTGCGAGGGATCAACATATCAACGTATGATGCCAGCATGTCAACGTATTAAACGATGATTAGCGTCTTGACGTATAATATGATGTTTGAGTTTCAAAGTATAATATCATTGGTTAGCGTGACAAAGTATAATATCATTGGTTAGCGTGATAAAGTATAATATCATTGGTTAGCGTGACAAAGTATAATATCATTAGTTAGCGTGACAAAGTATAATATCATTGGTTAGCGTGATAAAGTATAACATCATTGGTTAGAGTGTGAACGTAATTCATTAGCATGTCGTCAAAGCATAATGTTATTGGTTAGCGTTTCAAGGTATAATGGGATTGGTCATCGTGTCACAATATATAATTGGCTAGCCTAAAAAAGTATAATATTATTGGTAAGCGTTTCAAAGTATAATGTGATTTATTGAGGTACCAAAGTATAATGTGATTTATTGAGTTACCAAAGTATAATGTGATTGGTCAGCGTGTCAAACTATAATACAATAAGCCGATTAGACATTGAACTTAATTTTTTTTATTCATTTATTTGTTTGTTTCTTTATTTAAATCTGACAGATAATACTATGGAGTCCTTAGTACTGTTCATTAAGCACACAACCTAAAGACAAGTAAATTAACTAGCAACTGAAAAGCTCTTAATATCAACTAAACTCATAGTTTATGTGCGTTACTTACCATCAGTCCGGGCGCAAAAAATAGACACATCTCCCAAGTGGGTACAGTCCGTAGCGCCAATGGGCCTGTGTCCACAGTAATAAAGGTTGGACTCGTTTCCGTAACACAAAACGTCATCCAGCCAGATGGTACCCGAAGCAAGACCATAACGGCGTGGTAGTTTTCTAGCTGCTGAGCTTGAAATCGTGAAAAGAGCAATATTAAATCACACACGAAAATATTATATTATATTACAAACGACGACATGTATATGTATTTTCATTGTATGGGCCAGTTGCAATATCGTCACAAACTAATTCAGCTATCATGCACCACGAGACGTTGGAGTGTTTAAGAGATAGGCACACCAGAGACCATTCTGTGAACGAAGGACGCCGATGTCACTGAATGGGGAAGTAAACCACACTCGAGCACACTGTTAACACGAAAAGACACACCGGGACAAAAACAGGACAATCACTGGATACGATACAAAGACGTGACAAACATCGAGAGAAACTGTGCTACAGGAAGCTCCCCTCCCAACCCTCTGCGCATATCGTTTGAACACATAAACCTACGGTTATACATACACAGTGACCTCATTGCTTCACAAGAACTGTTCATCGCCGGGAATTGAGGGTTTCCTGAGGAGACCGCTCGTGAAAAACTGACTTTCCGTGTTTCTGGATATTTTATCTGTCATAATTTAAAATTGTATTGACATAAAGTCTTGAGTTTCACTGATCAGTTTCGTATAGTCAAAAAAGTCAAAATCATGTTTAACTCTATATTTCAGTCCTTTGTTTTGTCATTAGCAGGAGTGAATTGGTGACATATTGACAGGAAACAACTAGGTTTGATACATATTGCCCTCAGCCAGACGGTAAGCTCACTCTTGTAAACTGTGTCACATTTCTATGAAGACAAGGACGGATTTATCACGGTTGCTAACTCTCCGTTCTTGATTGAACTGTTTGTCGATCACACTTCTTGAGACAATCGTTGTAAATATGCCTACAGATGCACCGATTTCAGACGAACAAAACCATCATAATATAGCCAGAAAACATTTCAAACTTGGGTTCAAAGGTGTATTTATAAATACATTGTACTTACAAGGGGAGTCCCATTTGTCTGCAAGCCACTTCGGCCGATTTAGAGCTGAAGTTATCACCACACACTGTCCCCCACACTCCGCGGACGGAGACTTCCAATCTTCCAATGTTAGGGCTTGGTCCGTCAATTAGACGAGCAATTACCCCATCTACAGATCCAAATACGATTGAATTAACTTTGTTCACCACCTATCCGGTACTTAAACAGTTTTGTCGTCTAATTATTATTTATATATTTCCAATAAGTGTCTATTTATACAAGCTTATTAAAATAAACCCTATCTTAAAAAAAAACAATATATCAAGAAGTTGTTGCCCAAAAATAATTTTAGTTTTAAGAAATAAAATGTTATTCAGAATCTATAAAACTATAACACACCTTCATACAGACAGCATTTTATGTCTAATTTATTTCTGCAAACGTTATTCGTTAGTTATAAGAATATTTTTCTGCTACAGATGTAAACCCAATAATTGCCTTCTATCAACACACTGAGACTAAGTTATAGACATAACTTAAGAACAAACTTTGGTGAAAATATCCCCTCTGTCGTTGCATTAAGGCCTCAAACGGTGGAATGCTGGTTGTCTTTCAGACCTGTGAGTTGACATATTAGTAAGGCGTATCATTGTTAGTAACTTGCGAAAAATGACGGTTCAGTTGTATCTAAAGATAAAAGGATATATGTTCAGTTTTTTGTACATTCCGCCCCAACAAGACATACCACCACCACGGTTTTCAAAGTTGTTTTTACAGTATCAACTTTCTAACATGTCTGGCTCAAATCAAAGATGGGCAAGGTTT
Organism: Mopalia vespertina; assembly: GCA_030265115.1. Taxonomy (NCBI): domain Eukaryota; kingdom Metazoa; phylum Mollusca; class Polyplacophora; order Chitonida; family Mopaliidae; genus Mopalia; species Mopalia vespertina. The sequence goes on along the minus strand of JAQQZZ010119117.1, from coordinate 8,723 downwards.
GTCCTATTTTAAAAGCTATTATCATGTTTGTCTTTATTTGTGTAATTTGTTGAGTTCTTAAAGAACTGTGTAAAGAGTATAGAGACAACAGTTTGTTGTTCACAACCTCTATCAGCTTGTGTTACGATTGGGTGTGTGGGACAGGGCACTTACTCAGTCTTTCACAGGCGATGGCTACGTCCTGTGCGTGATCACACTTGGAGTAACCCTCCCGAGAGTGATGGCAACTTTCCAAAGAATCCTCGGAACCGTCGCAATTGACATCTACTAACCATATGACAGTGTTTGTAGGGGCAGGCAAGTACCAGTTATTTGACATGAACTGGACATATTGTCTGGTGAATAATAAGGAACAAAAGATTGAATTAGCCCTGTAAGAACAAAGATTTGACTGTCTAATTGTATTTTCAGAGATAACGAAAATGCTCTGGTGCCACTTGAGACAATTTCAACACGGTGGGGTCCTATTAAATATTATAAAATCTAATTGTTAAGCATCACATATTATATAGACAAAATTGTATAGACATAATTTTACAGAATTAGCATGAACAATTTAAAAGCTGTGGGCTAGGCAAAGGGAAATGATAAAGGCTTACTCACGTTGAATAACCCAGCTTCCGGCAAACAACTTGAGCTTCTGTCTGACCGAACCCATTCTCACAGACCGTTCCCCAGACACCTCCAATGTTGATCTCTAGCCTCCCACCACCAGTGTCACCTCCCGCCAGACGAACCTGGTAATCAGGTTCTGATGCGACGAAAAATTACCAAAACGTATTAGTGTTTGTAGAAAAGTCACTTCCTGTGATTTACAACATTACACGTGATTACGGTTACAACTCCTCGTTACTCTCCTCGAACTCCCCGACGTCTGATTGTTAAGATACATTATTTGGGCTCCTTCTCGTGCCCTTTCCCGAGTAACACGAAAGGGCTATCTTTTCTAAAAAAAAATCTACTACTCAGAACAAACTGATATCATTCTATTTTTTCACCTGCATTTTCTTGCTACTATGTCATCGTGTTAATATCACCATTTGAAGAAACTATTACTAGATATAATAAAACCAGAAAACTTAACACAAAGTTACATGACATTTTTTCTTAGTATTATTTAGAGCTGTGTTTATATAGGGCGAACATTTTCAGGTTATTAACACCATAACAGTAAATAAGTATAGAATATTTACACATAAATTTTTTTTTACTAGGAATATATTCTCCGTTTCACTTACTTTCAGTGCAAATAATTCCTGCAACCCATAGATTGTGTAGAAAGTGATGCGTGGCATGAACAGTTATCGAACCTGTCTGTACCAGTACTACAGACTAATCAGCCTAAACTTTTAAATCGTATAAAAAGTTTACTAGGAAAATATTCTCCGTTTCACTTACTGTCAGTGCAAATAATTCCTGCAGCCCCACGACAGAAACCAGTTTGTGAAGAAGGTGATGCGTGGAATGAACAGTTATCGAACCTGTCTGTACCAGTACTACAGACTACATCAGCAACAACGCCAACCAAGCTTCGAGGTGGAAAGTAGCCGCGAGGGAAGATTCGAACATTGTTACTGGAAACAAAGGTAATTGTGTGAATCTTATTAATCGGCATTTTGTCAAACGCGTCATGTACAAGCGCAAGCTTAAATATAACAGTATGTCCACCAGCCAATGTTACAGTTCATGGGATATGTAGTACTTATATAATGAGTAGCAGACGTCCCTGGGTACACAATAACATCTATCAAAAACAGCAGACAATCGGACGAAGGAAGCAAATTTTAAACTGCCTTAATTCACACATGTCTCATATTATATTTTTAGACAATGCTTTTATAGCAACTGCCATAACGTTTCTCTATACGTTTTTTTGTTTTACGTGGTACATGTACTTAACGTTAGCTCACGCATCTGACCACGTATCAGACCAATGGGAGAAGGAAACCACATTAAAACGAGGCTCACAACAAACCCGTGACATCATAAATGCCAATCACAAAACACAGATCACTAAGTCAAAGTTCGGAATAAAAAGTTAATTACCTTGGATACCCCATTTGCTGACAAGCCAGTTCTGCTGCTCTCTGATTAATAGTCCCACATAATGGTCTAAATATTCCCCCAAGTTGAATCTCCAACCTCCCACTTGTTCCATTCTCAGACTGCGATCCACCTCGTAAACGTAGAGTGTAATCACCAGACATTGGACCTGCATGTGGTAGCAAAATACCCAGAAGGAAGTTGAAAAACATTTTCTAGTGCTAGTTCAATGACTCAAAGTAACGCCGATATTTCACTCATATGCTGGCGTGCCGGCGCCACTTGCAACAAAGACAAGACAGGACAATCACAGTGCAACTGCAAGAAAAAACTTTATTGTTACGGGTTTGGGTTCGAGGTTAACATCCGCCCAATCTGCCTATTACATGGCTATGGGTGCTCTGACAATTTTACAAACCAGTGCCAAGAAAGATTATGGATTTTATTATCAACAAGAAACATCCGCAACATAATTCATAGTAATTAATGAATTAATCAAAATAATAGATTGTTCAGTTCTGTTAAATCACCAGGGGTTGGTAAAATGCAATTTTACTATAAATTTGCTACCCAAGCGTTTGAATCGAAAACTCGAATTTACACGTTGTCCGAAATTATTATATATATTTTTTGGCGGCAAGGCCTATTTTGAAACCATATAAGTATTTCTGTTTATTTGTGATCTGACCATTTTTTCAACAGTAAGGTTTTGCGTGTGAAGAGAGACTCGGGCTACGAATCAGGATGACATAATCTAGTTCACCATTCCATAAAAAAGATACATTTCCAACCGATGGCAGTGAAATGTTATAAATAAAATCTCATTCTATAATTTCACGTGAAAGAAAAAACAGTCATATGTTAATTTGTCTAGGTTTAGGAATAATTTTAGCTGTATACTAAATATACTTACATTCTACTCCCACGTAGTCAGAACGAGAACAGTTATTAACTGCCCAAGGGCCATGTCTGCAATCCCAGAGACGTGATTCATTCCCGAAACACTGTACATCGTCCAACAGTATTTTTGAATGGGGTGAAGTGAAAGAAGCTGTTAGAAGTTTAGCTGGCTCTCTGGATATATGGTTAAAACAAAATCTTTAACTTAAACAAATAAACTTATTATTCAAGCATTTATGTTTGTAAAGTTGTGATCAGATAAAACACAGATGGGAGTCTCGAAATTTGGACAAGGGAGATAAATTTATCTTTCAAAAAAGGTCTTATTCTGTACCAGTCGCGTGTTAACATTGCTACATGTAGCTCACTGAAAGTGACCTCTGGAAGATGGCTTCAAATATGCATTTGGTAATATATATCGAATCCCGGTATTTTTTGTTGAAGTGAGAGATATAAATCGTAGTTTCGACCGTTGGTAAATTCTATTTGGTACGTTTAAAAACAAAACGGTTATCAAAGAAAATATAAATAAAACTTACTCTGTGAAGCCCAACTGTCGACAAACAACATCTGCAGCGGTCAAATCAAATCCATCGCCACAAACAGAACCTGTTTCACGTCCAACCTTTATCTACACTCTTCCACGCCGCTGATCCAATCCACCGAATAGCTTCAATTCCGGTTCAGAAGAGCCTATAAATTAAACGAACATGTATTGGTAGTCTGTCATATCCTAGACTGGCTATCGTGTCACACAGATGGAATTTTATGTGTCATGACTGAAGGAGAACATGCCACAGACTAGTTTTGATGTCTCAGACGGGATTATGTCACAAACTAGTTTTCATGTCTCAGACGGGGTTCATGTCACAGTCTAGTTTTCATGTCTCAGACGGTATTCATGCCACAGACTAGTTTTCATGTCTCAGACGGGGTTTCATGTCTCAGACGGGGTTCAAGCCACATACTAGTTTTCATGTCTCAGACGGGGTTCATGCCACAGACTAGTTTTCATGTCTCAGGCGGGGTTTCATGTCGCAGACGGGGTTCATGCCACAGACTAGTTTTCATGTCTCAGACGGGGTTTCATTTCTCAGACTGGATTTCATGTCTCAGACGGGGTTTCATACCTCAGACGGGGTTCATGCCATAGACTAGTTTTCATGTCTCAGACTGGTTTTCATGTCTCAGACTGGGTTTCATGTCTCAGACGGGGTCTCATGTCTCAGACGGGGTCTCATGTCTCATACGGGGTTCATGCCACATAATAGTTTTCATGTTTCAAACCGGATTTCATGTATCAGATAGGGTTTCATGCCACAGACTAGTTTTCATGTCTCAGATGGGATTTCATGTCTCAGACGGGTGTTCATATGTCATACCTGCAGGTTTTCGTGTCTCAGACGGATTTTCATGCTTCAGACATTGTCACCTTCCTACGATATATAATAAATATTGACCTTTGTTGGAAAAACAATGACATTATGAAAAGTAAAAAATAATGTTACCCACAGCGAAATTTACTTGCGTCGCAGACATCATGCTGTTCTAATAAAACAATTAGGCTGGCAAATCAAAAGATTAAATTAGAAATTCCAGGTCTCTAAGATCTGTTGCTTTTCACCCTCTGAGGAAATGTAGTTGGATGGATAAGACAGCTTTGTCAAGCTTTCTATGTTTCTCTAGTTTTAGACCAGCGCCGTGCACTATGCTACTTGGCTTGTCTCCGACTGGCCATCGTATCTCTTACTGATAGCGGTTCCACAGACTGGCCCACATGGACTTAATCTTTGCCATTCAAGGCTGGGCAGTAATTAACTATGCAATGGAAAGTATCGGCGACTGTCTAGTTTCTGTATATTTGAGTTCTCGAGTCTTTGTCGAGGTTTATTTAATAGGATTTAACGCCTTACTTAATGTTATTTCACTCATATAACGCCGCGCCAACGTATGCAATGGTTGTAGGACACCATTCCGGCAACACTGGCAACAAAGACAACAAAGACCAACCACAGGACGAAATAAAACAGTATCACAAACAGGTCGATTTCGCGTTATCCCTTAGGCCTGAGAGCACATTGCAACAGGAACCTCATTCCACCCTTCAGCTTGAGTCTTAAGATACTGAGTTATACAGTATAAGCGAGGTTCGTTGGCTGACAGCTTACACTGAGCGGGAGTAACGAGACAGGCGAAAGAAAATCTGGACGATAATTCAACTGTGTATGGGTAGTTGACTGGGAGCTCAATTCAAAGACGTTTGAAAAGAACTATCAAAACAAATACAAGAGACAACGGTATTGTCTATGATTGGCATACTTAACACCTGTATATGTATCTCAATCATAAAAAAAATATTGAATCTCAGACAAACACTAGCAGCATGGGGAAATAGCAGAATGTAAAATATTACAACTCAAAAAGACGTCCTCAAAATGAAAGCAGTCAATTCCCCCTATTTCTCTGTGGCGGCAAGCAATCAGATGGGGCTCGTCTCCAATACAGTCCAAGTCAACCAACAATATGGGAGCTGTGGTCGGTGTGTAGGGACCGGTATATATACTCCCAGGTAATCTGAGAAGAAAACATAGTTATTTTTTATATCAGTCAGTGTTATAATCTTAATACTATCAGAGAAATCAACAACAAATATGACTTTTGATATTTTCATTGTATTTTTGTGTAACTCTGAATTGACACAGTAAATCAGCAGTCAGTATCAGGTTAATTCCTTCCCCGCACATCCTAAATCTCTGGCGGGGTGCAATGCTCGCTTCCCCAGACACACTCATCAGATTAAAACAAAACAGCTAGTTTCACCGCCGAACAACGATGTAGAGTAATCTGAAGTTTCTGAACTCGTTGTTGTGGACCGTGCGTCGTTTCATTTTGTTGATTGTTGACACTTAAAAGTTGATAATCCAGAAGCGACTTTCTTCTTTATTTAGCTATTGCTCTTGTAAAATGTAAATTATAACACTTAATTTCCCTTGTAACATGTGCTACGATGGAAACGATGAATATTTCAACTCGTGTGATGCATCACACTCGCTGTTATTTAATCGTATCCATAAACAAACAGCAGACATCCTCTATATATTTACGCGTGAAGAGGGCCGATTTAATACACAAATAATATAGATAACCGAGGGCCAGTTGACAGTTTATGTGTGTTTCCATTTTTCATTACTTGTTTATTCTTATTTTCTCTTACTTCCTGATCTTTGGCAATACGGGCCTCGTTCACTCCTACCTAATATGAAGCATGACTTCCGTTGTTGAACCCAACTGTCGATTACTACATTATTTTAGATTTTCGTCTTCTAGAATTCCTTCATGAATACCCCGTGCCTCCCCTCTGGCATATGATAAACACAACTTACTTTGTAAAACCTAACTGTCGACAAACGACAGACGCTTCTTCACTGTGAAAGTCGTCATCACAAACAGTTCCCCACACACCATTAATATTGATTTCAAGTTTTCCAGAGCTGTTATTTTCTCCACCCGTGAGTTTTACAGGATATATGTTCGGGTCTGAGCTTATACCTAAATAAAATTGGAGCACATGTGTTCAATATGTCAAAGAATTCCATATATACATTTGTTCTAAATATAATTTTCACGTTTTTCATCTGAATGTATATGTTTGGATTGCTTACCTATACGGTATACTCAATTACGTGTAATGGAACCTGGGAGAATTGGTATATGACAATAGAATGTATAATATAATTGATTATAGACCAATGGGGAAAATACGCTAAATAGCAATAGCTAAATGATGACTCTGAAATATGTTTAGATAAAACCAAACGGTATAGTAGACCAGACCATTATAAACTGTTTAAGCTTCTGGTGATTTCAGACAAAGCTGAATACTGGATAGGTCCTTGTTATTGTAGGGTTCATGGAATGGCAGCTTTATTCTCCATTCAGCTAGCGCAATTTTGTCTATACTTTTGACGTACCACATTTGTTTTTAATTTTACAATGACAAATGATCCTCACAGGTTAATAATAATCCACCATAAAAGATCAGAACAGGTAAATTTTAATTGTTAATGGAAATACAAATAACTATGTTTAAAACGTTTTATTCAGTCTGTGTTTTTATAATATATCACAAATTATTATACATGCTGCAGTTAGTTTGCAAATTAGTTTGACAGATTACTCACAACATTGATTAATAGCATTCTGGAAAGCCCCAGAAGGATTCGAGTGGCCATAGCGATACAGTCCGAAATTTCATATAAAAATAGGCCTATCATCTGTGTGTTTGTTTGATTGGGGTTTAGCGTAAGGTTATTTCACTCATATGGCGGCGTGTCGGACAGTGTAACAGACACATGACAAAAACGGTGCATGTGTCCCTTTGCACAAACTTTCTTCACTATATAACAAATAATGTTAAATTAAAAGTCCTGATGACTTACTGAGACTTTAAACAAACCTGTTGTAAGTACATGTCGAAGCAATGGAGTCACAAATAAACACCATCTGTATAAATTCTGCATGTTCTAAATAGTCTGTAACATAAAACGCATGATAGTTTCAGGAGAAAAGCTTAATGAATTGTACATGTCACAATTCTTCATTCATTGCTGTTATAGCCTACCATATTACATGTTATACTAGTGCATATTATTCATTCTTTTCTTCTCTTTAAAACTAGTACATGACTCATTTTCAATATTTCTCAGGGCACACTCCCAAGTCGAGAGAATTGATCATGAAATGGTCCCCTGTAGCGAGGTTACTACAACAACACAGCAAAGCGCAGACAATGACCTATGCTATATATAGTCCTTCACTACGGAATCCGTCGCAATTGTAGACCTAAAACTAGGCATTAAAACGATAAACAAATAGTTCACTGTTAAGAGTGACATTTCTGTGACAAAATTGGTTATGCGAGATAAAGACGGAACAACTTTAATAACAAAATTCGAGACTTTGTTCTTATCTTATTTTGCTCAATTTCCTTTGGATCTTCAGAACATAAATATTCCAAGACCCCATCCCGTTTCTACAGACGTCACTAAAGCGAAAAGTGAAAGCACTAAACAGTCCCTGACGGAGCCTCGCCGCTGACGGTTTTCGTTTTAGTAATATCAGTTTCCAGTACACAAGGGTAAAACTTATCTCTCAATACTAAGATTAAAGAAAAGTCAGCACAATTGTCATGAGTATATGGTGATGGGCGCAATCAAAAGGTCTGTCCAGTGTCCGGTCAGGCAATAGAACCAATTCACAGATTTGATATTTGAAAAAATAAATAAAAAAGTACTAAAGACTGGACAGTAACAGGAAATGCCCCAAGCAACTGAAATCCAATACATGTTTTAAGAAATATAACTATAGGTAAAAGCTTAACGTCTTGTTTGGATTGGGTGGAGTTGTGTTAGGTATAGGTAAATATCAGTCGTCAGTATAAATGGACTATACAAGTGTATGGTATACCAGGAAGTCGGGGCTGTACGGTTTCATTCAGCTATTGCACAGTACTTTTCAGTAGCAAGCTGTTCAGTTTTTTAAAAAAAAGGTCCCTGTAAAATACTTTACAGCTGGATAATGGTCAGTACCTGACAGTAACAGCTCAGTACCGATATAACATTTGTGTAGTACTTAGCAAAAAATAATCAACTAATGTTTTTTTCCCCATTTTAGATCATTTGTTTGGCTTGAAGGAGTAGCGGAGTATGGCAAGCCGTTTTATCACTTCCACCTTTATTCTACATATGTCGAATTAGTTTTGCTTTTATTTTACTTATGTA
>JAQQZZ010119106.1:0-14722 GCA_030265115.1 Mopalia vespertina | reverse complement strand
CCACATCTTGTGACTCACTCATATACCTGAGGGTCGACAGGCGGACTCGATCCCGTGAACGGTACATCGAAGTAGGCCCCGAAAGCGCACTCGCTAACCACTAAGCCACGGCCGCGGGCCCCCAAATGTCTCTGAAACTGGTTATGTGATCTTTAACCATTTACGTAGACTAAAGACTATTTAACATATATGGTATATTGTATTTTCAGTGATTGATGGAAAGCGTTTAAAAACCAGCCGCCGAAATAAATAAAAGAGACAGTGACATTCTAAGTATGCAGCCACCTTTCAAGGACAATTCGAAAAAGACATTCACCGACGACTTTTCATTTATAATCTTTTCCGAAAACAAAAACTCGATTCGGCTGAAGGGTTGCCCTTGTTCATTGAAATTAAAAATACAAATTTGTTATCAACCCTTTTTCAAATACAGCAGAATATATTTTAGCACGGTAACAAAGACACTTCACACACAAAATGGTTGGACCCAAATCGTCACCCTGATAGAATATATGCGCAAATGAATTGTTCTACCAATCTTTCTGTTTGACTCGCACTCAAGGTTATTTTACTTACATAACGACTGATTTCCTACTTGTTACATAAGGAGCAAAACCGAGACAAAGCTTCAAAAACATAAGTCAGTCACCCGGTTTGGTTTGTTTCATTTGTGTTTAACGTCGTACTTAAGGTTAGTTCACTCACACGACGGCGTACCAGCCTAATATGTAAAGGATACGTCCTAGGCAACAATGGCTACACAAAAAGACGAGAGAATCCCTGGACCCAAGGACATCACAAAGATATCGGCTTTATGTTGCTCCGTACCTCTGAGAGCACCAGGAAGGACAACAGGAAGCTTCCTCCCAGCCTTCTGCTCACCCGGTGTGATTAACTAAGATACTTGATGCCCATAGTAGACTCGAACCTGTATATGATCAGTCATATCACAATTTAACCAATGATATGCTTTATGTGCCGGACATGTTAAGAAGGTCTAACTATTACTGCTAATATGGTTATTATGTTTTTCTTTTCACATGATTAATTCGCGGCTATTCATGCAAGTAGTTACCTGGTTCGCATTGTCGAGGCGACAGACTAATATCATCAAGGTTTAATATCTCCTTATTTCTAAAAGGAGTTGAGAATTGAGATCTCAGCTGGAAAAATACTTGGTCGCTGTACGCAGGAACATTCACGGATAGTCTAACCAAGCGGAGTCTGATGTTAGCTGCACCAAAATATCTGACGGGTCGGACGACATCATGAACAGAAGCGAAGAGCTTAAACAGCAGGTCCAGGTCTGTAGCCGAAGTGAATATTAGGAAGGTGAGACAACGCTCTGTCGACATCGCAGTAAACTTCGGTGAACCCAGATTTACAGTGCCCAGATGGGGAAGGTAAGCCGACATATAGGTGCCTGAAATGGTAAAAAAAAAAAAAAATAATAATAGAAAATAAAAAAATAATGATGATACGACATCGTATTCTTTGATATTAAAATTGCCTCGTCACGCTAAGACAATGAGCCTGGTCCAACCGGGCTATACTGGTCAGTAAGGACTTGTTTTAAGGTTTGCCGTTTCAAACATATAATGTGCTGTAATGCATATGGAAATATTATTTTGCTATGAAAAAAGTTTAAAAACATTATAATATCCGCATAAAAAATTGTGTAAGCCACCATTTACCATCATGTTAAGTTCGATGTTTTTGTAAACGGCTGACGTCACTTCCGATATTTAAAAGTAATCGACTTAGTAAACTAATTAATCGACATATCTTTAAAATCAAATTAGGAAATGCATGGAAGCTTGTCGAAAATCGCTGGTCTTCCCTTTTAGATTGAATTTACCTATTGGTTGGCCATTAAAATCTTCTGCAGTGAAGATCTGCCATATTGTATTCCGATTGTGTGGCCTGGCGTTATAATAGCCACAGGTTCCATTCTCAAATGTACAGTTAGGAGAGGTGTTACCAAAAGGACCTGTAAAACATACACGAATGGGATCATGTGAATATAAAATTATGGTTTTACAAGAACTTAAAAAATTAGACAGCTGTTGAGTATATATAAAGTGTTGGTTTTCGTCTGATCAGGAAAATCTTTACCGTAGCTTCGAAATTGTTTTTAAGCTGAGTAAATGGGCATAGACTGTTTCACTACTCTACGGCACTCACCATAGCCATGTCGCGTGCCATATTGGCTGTCAACACCGTCTTTTGCCGAATGTTAACCATCACCTACCAACTCTTTCGAAAATGAGATTTGTGTTCCCGCTGTGACGTCACCTAACTCCAACCTATGACGTAAACCTGCGTCATGTACCGGATGCACCATTATGAACTGCTATTAAAATACATATTTGCGCCTCCTTGTGTTAGAGAGGATAGGACCAGTTGTTGTTTCCGTTCAGAGAAAATTTGGGACATGATTTGTTTAATTGCACATCTTCGGCTCTGTGTTATACACTTATTGTACACCAATGAACGAAAGTATTCTGCTATTTTATTTGTTGGCCACACTATGTCGAAAGTGATATGGGATAATGAACAGCCTTCTATTCCTGTAAATGTTTTACAAATAATGCACGTTTGCGAATGCAAAATTGATCACGATATTTGATGTTGAACGAGCGCGAAGTGCCAGTTGAACATCAATTTTTAGCCACGTTTCACTGTCAGGATGGCGTACCATTATACGGTGCGATGAAACAACCCTCACTCCGCTAGTGACCACAAAAGTTCGCAAGGCGAAAAACAATCTCATAACATAATACATGGTGCAATAGGACCAATTGTGCAAGTGTGTTATGCTTGACGCGACCCAGTAGAGATATGCATTTTGCTGTCTCTCAGTCAGTTCTATATCACGACAGGAACTTCCGTCTCACCGGATTCAGGCTAGTAGAATTCTAAGCATTTCCCGGCACTTATCAAACTTGATTTCATGAATCAAAGTATGTTACTTTTTCATTTGATGAAATTTACAAGCCAGAAAAAGTTCATGCTTACTAAAAGTTTTAAACCTAACAATAACTTCGGGAAAATATTCAATTGAAGTACACACACTTTTGGAGACCTCAAATGACCATTCCATGGAAAAGATTATCTGGCTTTCGAAGAGTTTTATTTCGAGCTACTCTGCAATACAACCCTTTGCGGATCGTGCACATGAAACCAAGTTATTTAGCCACAATTTTTATTAGATGCGTCGAAAGTTTTCGGCACCAATCCGATGGCGCGGTAAAAACAGTCTCGGCTAGTACGATAAAGTTTTCTTACACGTACGTTAGATTCTCACTGCCCGTTTTTCATCACTTCACCACACAGATAGCGTAGCTGTATATATGCTGGTTTGAGATGCTCGATCCACCAAGGGTTGTAATGGGGAAAAGTTCGGAATAAAACACATGGCCAGTGAAAAGATGGGGTCACCATAATTTGGATTAAGCTTACTCACGGTTCGGATGAAAGGAAAAGGCTGATCAATTTCAACCAAACGTCAGAAGTGTTCAGATGGGTAACAACTAAATATGTGGGTAAGTATCACGCACGGACCACAGCTAAGAGGATCGCGTGTTTGCTTTCTATTCCTTCTTCGCTGTATCGCTCACGGGTTTAAGTCCGCCTGTCGACCTCCACGTATAGTGAGTGACATGGTGTGGCTTAGGCAAACACGGAGTTCCTTTTTACGAGGCTTTTTTTTTTCACTTTTCCTCCATATTTTATGAAGAAAACAACCTTGAGTACGACGTTCAACCCCATTCAAACAAGCAAATAATCAAAGCTATCCCAACAGAGATTTGGAGAATTTGTATATCAGTAGTGACGTGATAAGGGACGTACAATCAGCGGCAAATAGGAGCCAACGAGAAAAACGTCTAATCTATATCGAAATCAAACAGCTTTTCAATATTGTGTTGTAAACAAGTAACATGTTCATGAAAAAAATATAATTATGTATATGTGAATATGGGCAGTAATATACGTGTAGCCTTCATAAAGTCTTAATCGAGGTACATACTCTCTTACACAGGTCAGCTTACCTGGACAACAGCTCCTAGAAGCATAGAGTATTTAAATGGGCACTCTATTGTTACATATATATAGGGCCTGTAACCCAAATGTCCCGGGTTCGAATCATGGTGGAGGCAAGCAAATTTGTCTCTCTTCATTTATTCACAATATAGAAACTTATCTCCAGGAGTTTGTCTAGAAGTGGAGATGATTTATCGGTTTTTATTAATCGTCATCCCTGTGCGAGTGTTACTAATTGTTTTTGTAGAAAGATATTTACATATATTGGATAGAAATTACGGAAATATAAAGTTTTGTTTATGGAATGCACATTTTATGGGATAAATCTTTAATACCATTTAGTTATCGGCGCCCGAAAAAGATTTTTGTGAAAGTTCTTATTTACCATAATGTTATAACCCTATGTTTCACGGCCTAACTCACGTCATTGCAGATATTTAAAATGTTCAATCCTCCGTTATGGGAACTTCGTTACCTATACATTATAGACGTATATATCTAAAAAATTCCACTTGGAAAATACTGCAGTCAGTAACCTTTCCCTTTAATCCAAACAACTTGTATACTTTCAGGGCTTGCATTTACGAATTTTGTTGTACAATTGTCATCGTTGCTTATACTATTCTATTTACATGTGCCTTCTCTTACCTGAAATAAATAAATGCCTTTAAATAAAATAAATCATCAATTATATTATAGTATTACAAACAAATGTAGTAAAGGGCTAAACGTAGTTTACCTGTGCTATTGAATAATCAACGTCTACATACCACTGATTTATAGAGATTAAATATAATTTAAGGTTTGAGTGTGTTAGTGCCTCCGAATAATTAGCCAAATGTTATGCAGCCATACTCCTACCACGCTTACGAATATATAGCAAAGGCCAACATTTAATTCAGTCACAATGTACCAACACCGATCCAATCCGCGATTACCTGCGTTGTGCACAAATTTAGAGTGATCTGACTCAATGAGGATGTTTGTATTAAGTGTCGAAATGCAAAACATTATGTCGATTATTTTCCTTTTTTTCTTACATGTACTATGCGTAAAAGTTTTCTTGTCAACCGTATTTTAGTCCACAATTTTGTTAGATCAAGGTGCCGTGACGATTTATTAAAGAAATATATTGGGTGCGAATAATTTAAGCATCTATGCTAATGCAGATGTAAATGAAAGAGAAATCGAGAATTTTAAGGACACATTCTGTTCATCTTTCGGCTTATAATGCTAGACAAAAATAAGTTAAAAAGGATTGAATTAATATAACTTGATTTTTTAGCTGTGTACTAATTCAGTTGATATAAATTATTGAATATCGAGTTCACTTGATTGGAAACAAACCTTGATCAACCATCGGCGTGCTTGTTGGTGTGGGTTGGGTTACGATACAGGGACTCTCGCTGTATACAATGTTATCCACCCCTACAGTCATATTTGACACTGTGGTTCCAGATGCACTTAGAACGAAGCGGTAGATGTTTGCTCCTAACTTATCCAGATCAATCTGTACAGTCTCCCAGGGCTGATCACCGTGAAGAGGCATAGACCAAATCTCATCACCAACAAACTGCAAAGGAGTTTCCGGCAACTCTCCCGTAACGACATAGATAGCTAAAAAGCCTTGACCTGCACCGGTTTTCCGGAAGTCCATGGAAATACATCCCTGCAGTTGTGGCACTACAATTGGAGGGCTGGCTATCATCGCTCCTAACGTCAGCTTTGTTGAAAACACCAAATGCCGATCTAAAAAAACAAGACCCAAACGTAAAAAAAAAATTTAACAAGTCAAACAAAATCTGTAAAGGTTCAGTAATACTTTATATCTCAGATATATCCGAAGTCATGCATATTTTCTTTATTTCAGAGGTCTTGTAACCTTGAAAATGATAGAATTGAACATAGCATATTAAAGGGGATAGGGTATGGGAGGTACATGTTTATACACGTACAAGTTTTACAAGAGTTGCATTAATTTGTGTAATTGTATCTCACATCAGAAGATATCTTAACAAAGGGTGAAACATATTTGAGTATAACTTAGGCAAAGGATTGCTTTTATTCATTAATTAAGAGTATTATAGGCCGTACAAAATGTTATTCCACGCTTTTGACGGCGTATCAGACCAGTTGGTAATTAAACTCACCCATTTGACCGAGCAGACAAATGCCAGCCTGAGACTGTCAAAGTCTGCAGTTTTCAGAGTAATACGCCTAAATAATCCAGTTTGATTGGGTAAATAAGCGCCATTTTCCATACTCTTTTATGGTCCTACATGATCGATTTTATAATAAGTGACAATTATTAAATGTATATTGTTTTCATAGGAAAATAAAATGCTGGAATTCGGCAAAATACTTAAGTATCTCTTTGAATACCGGCCCTGCTGTCTACCGGGGGACACGAATATGTCACACTGGACACTGAGCAAAGGCGGCAGGTCCACACGGCAGCTTGGTGTTGTGTTTGATCTCAGGGATCCATGTATCATACACCCAATCCCTGCTACAGCGGCTCCAGTAGTTCATACCTGATAGACCTCCAGAAGAACTCCTACTCGTTAGCCAGCCAAATGAATGAAACAATGGTTGGTACCCACATATCCCGGCATCCGAAAAATTACAGCTGATTGAATCTAAAATTACAGAAAAGGGAAAATGTACATTCATCTTTATTTGATTTGTTTGTTTGTTTGTTTGTTTTTTTGATTGGGGTTTAACGTCGTACTCAAGGCCATTTAACTTATATGACGACGAATTGTCCATTTCATTTTGTTCCTTGTCTAATTACAGTGAAACACAGGGAGGAAATCTCGTTAAAACATTGTTTATATAAAAACGTTGTCCTCTGTCACTACAATGAATTGGTAATCGATGATTGAACAGTGGATGTTACCCTTCTTCCAGGTGTAATTCAAATCATAAATCCATAATATTTTCATGTAGCGGTTTCCTAATTTCCAGTTAATACCACTACTGAATGGTGAAACATAATTATATGGACCGAAGCGAAGCTGGGTGTTTGACTGACCAGTCCATAAACTGCCATTTGCACCAAAGTCCTCTACAATATTTTCACAATTACATTTAACTCTTGACTAAACAAATTTCTCCGTTTGCCAAATAGCTTTTCAATGTTTACAATGGAGAGTAGTTTAAAGGGAAGTTACACGAAAAATTTACGGACCAATATAACATTGCGTGCTAATATCACATAATATGGCCTGCAAAAAACAAATATGGAGAATTGTGAAAAGTTTAAAAAAGGTATAATTTTGAGTAATGTAGTGAATATTTGTATTAAGGTAAGTATATGTTAAGTGTTTAGCAAGCTCACCCTGGTGACACCGGCTTGTTCCCAAAGAAATGTCATCAATGGCATAGGAAAGTGACAACCCCCTTCTTGATTCCCCAAAAAGTGTTTGATCCGCACTGATTACAAATTGATCTACTGATTTAGGTAGAGTCACAAACACTCTTGTGTAGTTTTCTCCATAAACAGAAACATCTAAATCCTGTCTAAAATCGGGAGCATGGAACTGCGCTATTGCCATTGTCTTGTTGTTAACCTTGGCATCAACTCTCAACACTGCTCCAGGGTCGCTCAGTTTAGTAAACCAAAATAATGCCAGACAACTCGCTGTTGGAAGTGGTGGAAACTCGGGCGAGGCAATACTACCAGATCTGCCTAAAAATGATACCATGTAACCTGAAACACAACACAAACAAAACAGTATGGTTAAGGGGGAATCTCATGGTGCGATTTGTAGTGACGACTGGAGTGGATTCCCCGTATTTGAGTATTTTGATTGGTCGAGAAAGAAGAATGAAACAGTCAACCAATCAAACTCAGCAAATAAGGCAAGTTCCCTGAAATCGTAACTACAAATCAGTATGATTTAGGTGGAATCTCATGGTGCAATTTGTAGTGACGACTGGAGGGGAATCCCCTTTTTGAGGTATTTTGATTGGTCGAGAAAGAAGAAAAAATCAGTAAACCAATCAAAACTCAGAGCTCGTACAAAATTATTAATGAAGAGGGAATCGTAACTACAAATCAGTATGATTTAGGTGGAATCTCATGGTGCAATATGGAAAAATATGTTGCAAGGACAAGGCCCTAGATGAGGATCATATTGGCGACCGCTTGGACTATAGGAAGGGTGCTTTTAGTTAATTCAACGAATAATTGCGTTTATGTTCCTGATAAATGCAAGGTACCCAGATCTTTGACTAGCGTTATTCTTGGGTTTCCGTATTCGAGTTTAAAGTTGATCGTGCATCTATAAACTCGATACTGGATTGGCCATAGTCGAGCCATTGGGCTGGTCATAAGGCTTCATACTAAATTTCTGGATTGCTCATGGGTCTATATTCCCGTATTTCTGGATTGATCATGGGACTTTATTCTCACGTTTCTGGATTGATCATGGGTCTAGAGTATAAAGAACCATGATCAAGCCAGACACTTGAATATAACGAAATACGGGAGTATAAACCCATGATCAATCCAGAAACTTTATTCCTGTATTTCTGGATTGGTCATTGGTCTTGATACTCAAATTTCTGGATTGGTCATTGGTCTTGATACTCCAGTTTATGGATTGGTCATGGGTCTTTATACTCCAGATTCTCGAGTGGTCATGGGTCTTTATACTCAAGATTCTGGATTGGTCATGGGTCTTTATACTCAAGATTCTGGATTGGTCTTGGTTACTTAATACTCAAGTTTCTGGATTGGTCATTGGTCTTTATACTCAAGTTTCTGGATTGGTCATCGGTCTTTATACTCAAGATTCTGGATTGGTCATTGGTCTTTTTACTCAATATTCTGGATTGGTCATGGGTCTTTATACTCAACTTTCTTGATTAGTCATTGGTCTTTATACTCAACTTTCTGGATTGATCATGGATCTTTATACTCAAGTTTCTGGATTGGTCCTGGGTCTTGATACACAAGTTTCTGGATTGGTCATCGGTCTTTATATATTCAAGTTTCTGGATTGGTCCTGGGTCTTTATACATAGTTTCTGGATTGGTCATCGGTCTATCTACATGTACCCGTGTTTCTTTATGCATCGAATTCTGATACTGTTAGAGATTTTATATCCGAATTTCTGGATTATTTCTGGGTTGGTCATTGGTCTTGGTAAGCAAGTATCTTGATTGGCTATTGAATTTATACTCAAGTTTCTGGGTTGGTCATGGGTCTTTATACTCAAGTTTCTGGATTGGTCATAGATCTATATGGTGTACCCGCTTTTCTTTATGCGTCGAATTCTGATACGTTTAGAGCCTTTATATCCAAATTCTGGATTATCCACTGTCCTTTCAAAAATTAATATCATTGCCCGGCTACTATGAGAGCCGTCTAGAATTCCTCTTTAAGGAGCACTTTGCCTTATTAACTTTCGTAAGAAACTCTTTAAATATTCAACAATGAAACATTTTTACGTCTTTTCCATGCAAAAATTAACTCGACAGAAGTTCATGATCCAAGTTCAATGATTACTACTCACGAATAAACTTGCTCATATTAGCCTTAGTGAACATTATTCTTCATTAACTTAAGTAAGAAACCCCTAAAATGTTCGACAATCATAAACGTTTTGTTAATGCCGAACTGAACTCCACCGAAGTGCATTGTTACACGCACGAGACAGTGACACCCCCCTCAATCTTGTCAGACACCCTTGAAATACTAGTAGAATGGAACGATACACAAATCTTTACGCAACTACAGAACCACCCCGTTCGCTTTAGGATTGGCAAAGACGGGAGAATATCATACACGTGTACTTTGTTTTACGAGAAACGGATGTTGTAATCGCCACGGTGACTGGTTTATCAACCACATGACCAATTGGCCACGTAAATGAAGGCGGCATATTATATTTTATTGAACGAATAATTTTTTGATTGGCGTTTCACAACGTGCTTAAGGGTACCTGTCTTATGCAACGGCGGGGCATGCCTTCAATAATTGACACTTGGCACAACCATACCATGTGAAGCGTTTTGATACTGTGGGGAAGTAAACCTTCCTCCAGTGCTAAGTAAGGACAGCATTACTACTCTTCACACGTAATGGTCCTCTGGCTAAGATTAGTTTGTTTGGAGAGTAGACTTGCTCTCTTAATTTAGCATCGGACGAAAATTAACTTTCCAACATTATGTAAGTGCTCCCTATTTTGGTTGTTATAGTGACAATTATTGTTGGAATACACCGCCGTCGTATAAGTGTAATAACCTTAAGCATGGCGTAAAACACAAATCAATCAATCAGTCAATCAATCAATCATTTTGTAAGAATTTGATATGCTTTCTATAAATATTATTGTATGAACATTTAGATAAAAAAACACTTTAAATGCACCTATTAGCAAGTTATGAATGAGAGCAATCATTAGATTTTTTAACACAACTCAAACGAGAGATCCACTGATAAACTGGCTTTTATAATAGAGTGCTCCATTTTGTACACAAATTAATGTAAAATAAATGTTGCTCAAAACAAATATTTGGAGGTCTGTACACTCAAATTTGCGCATTCAGGGATCGGTAGTCCGATGTTCTGGTTTATTTGAGGGCTAGTAAGGCCAATGTTCTGCTATATACAGCAGCCTGCTTTAATAACGTTATTTCTATGGTATTTTGGGCTAGTTATCAGCTAGGCCAATGACTTTACCTTTGTCAGACATTGTACTGTGGTCTTTGGACGGGAAGAAATTCCAGAAATAGTCTCGCCTAGCCCTTATTCTCCTCCAAGGTGTCGCCGAGTTCTCGAATGAATACCCACAGCTCCCATACTCAAATGTACAATTGACAGACGTGGCTGAAAATACAGACATGCGATTTTAGAGTTTATTTGCTAAAACATACAGGATCACTGCAATATGTATGATGTATAGAATATGCGAGATAGTTGTAAAACACAAGGTAGGTGGAATATGCGGGGTCATTGTAAACTACATGGTGACTGTAATATGCAGGATCATTGTAAAATACAGGGAGACTAGAATGTGCAGGATCACTGTAAAATACAGGATGACTAGAATGTGTAGGATCACTGTAAAATACAGGGTGATTTGAATATACAGGATCACAGTAAAACAACAGATGACTGAAATGTGAAGGATTATTGAAAAAAGGATCAATGGAATTTGCACAATGAAGACAGATAATACTACAACTTCATCTTGTCACATATCTGAAGTTTCCATAAACAAAAATTAAAAAATTGACCAACACGCCCAATGTGTCGTTTGGGACAAGATATCTGAGCAACACATTCACGGTTCGCTAATTCGAAGGGTAGCGGCGTTTCTAATTCTTCTACATAAACATCCCAGATTCAACGTAAATATAAGTTGTCTATTACTTTAAATGCTTTGCTCCTCTAGAAAACTTATTAGCATCAAGTATAAAGCAAAAGCTTTAGTTTGTTATAAGGCGACTTTGTAAATAATAAACGAATATCTACCACAAAGTGATTGCCTCTCGTCGCTGCCATCAGAACAATGATTCTTTCCATCACAGAGAAAGCCGTAATCATAAATGCATGAACTGTCCGAGTCACAAAGGAATATGCATTCAGCGTCTGTAATAACATCAAAATAAAAGAATATTAAATGCAAACATATATTTGAATGTAAATTAGATGTTAATAGTGTCTGTCGATAAATCACATTTTGGTACCAATTCATTGTCTATCAGTTATCTTCCTTATTCCTGTAGTATGCCAGAACAAACGGGATTTTATCAAGCATTCGACAAGAAAAGTGTACGCCGACAAATCACATTTCGGTCCAATTTTGTTATGTATCAAATATCGTCCCCATTCCCTATAGTGTGCCAGACCGAACGGGATTGTATCAGTTCAACTCAAGAGTATATACTTCTGCATTAGGATTAATTTTTCTGTATTATTTTGCCATTTAATGTCCGCTATCAGTTAATACGCCACCAGCGTTTCAGGCTCCCAACTTGTCTGGCTATCGAGGCGAACTGTTTTGTTTAAGGATACAGTTGATTCAACTGAAAAGTGTTATATAGTACAGGGCTGCAATAACTTAACCTCTGACGCGTCCCCAGGCTCATGTTGATATAAGACACGCAACTGGTTTGGATTGGGTTTCAACGCGTCAGCCATGTGCTTCAAAGATTTGTTTGATTGTTTCATTGGGGTTTAACGTGGTATTTCATTGATATGACGACGGCTTGTCCACTTCCCTCTGTTCCTAGCCTAATTACGGTTAAAAAACGGGCGGAAACCGCGTAAAAACCAGCCCCCGGATTGCCGGAGCCACATCGTGTGACACATTCATATACCTGATGGTCAACAGACGGACTCGATCTCGTGAACGGTACATCGGAGTAGGATTACTATACGCACACGCTATCCACTAAAAGTCTGCGTAACTTGTGAGTGGAAACAAGTTGACAATTAAAAGACTTTCAAAATGACAAACTGATTCGTATTTTGGGTGTATGTTCAACGTCTTTTCTATCATGTTTATAGCAGACGTCCATACATACAAACAAAGCGATCTGAATATGAGGTACTGAGCAGACGGATATTCAACTAATTACATATGCAAATATATTTTTTTTTTTATCGTTACTAGTGACGCTACGGTCTGGCTTTTACAATGAGGAATAATGGATCTAACAGCAGACTAAAACGCTAGTAAGAAATCAGATATTGGCTTTCACAATGGCGTTTAACCCCAATTAAGCAGATAATAATAGCGTCACGTCATCTACCTGTACATAACTTACCTATAGCTTGTTGTATTTTTGATTTCAGGGGTCGCATATAATGGAAAACACTTCGAGAACACTGTTCATCCGTTTCGTAAGTTGCGCTCATTCCAATCAAGTCCCAAAATCCATTTGCGTTTTGGCATATCAGGTTCTCTGATGAAATCTGTAAGAAAAATGTTAATTTTAAGCAAAAGTCGAGTGAGCTTTGAAGCTCCCTTCAACTACCCGCATAAGGACTGTAAGATACGAACAACATTGCTGTTCCATGCTTTAGATAATATTTATACTTAGTTTGGGGCTAAAACATGTAGAATAAATTGATTGATTGATTGGTGTGTTACGCAGTACTTAATTTGATTGATTTAAAATTGATTTTTAGCATCGGCGCGTAATCGGAGGCGGTAAAATAAATACTTGCAACCATATAAACAAGTATTAACAGCGAGATACCACCAGATACTACACGTTTATTCCCCTTCTAATACAATTCGAAACGATGTATCAGAATCTCTATATTTCAAACATTACAGCATATGTCAGCCAAGGGCTTATTTACCGCTGTAAGAAAATTGTGTTTTACCCCATCGGAATACAGTTCGCTTTAAATCCGTTTGTTTTGTTTATAACAAAATTAACAGAATTATCAAAATTAAATACCAGTTTTACAAATATGTGGGATATAATGGAAGCAGAGAAGAAAAACATTGGTTCTTCTGATATGAACTCATCCACTCATCACTCATGACCTACAATGTTATGCTGCGATTGATTTGTTTGTTTGTTTGTTTGATAAATGTTTGACGTCGTACACAAATGTATGTCACTTATATGATGACAGGTTGTCCACCTCACACTGCTACCTGCTTAAAAAAGGTGAAAAACAGGGAGGAAAACTCGAATAAAAAAAACAACCATGCCATTGCCGAAGACACATCTGTAGCTCACTCACATACATGATGGTCGACATGCGAACTCGAGCGAGTCGACGGTTGATCAAAGTAGGCTTAGTAAACAGACACGGCAGTTACTAAGCCACGTCGACGGGCCCACGACAATAAGAGTACACACCACAAAACATGTAGTACAATTGTTTGATCTACACATCAGTTGAACAATTTCTGAAAATCAATTAATGATACTTGTACGTATGAATGCATGTAATTAAAATTAGATCTACAAAACGCTGAGATCTAACGCAGGCACTCTGCTTATAACTGTTCAATTAGGTCAAGATTACTGTGGTTCGTGACAGGTCACAGTTTATGTTGTCCAATAAAAACACAGATAAGATCGGGCCATGATAAACACCAAATTCATCCAAAACAAGCAAAAGTTGTCCGATTGTCTTCTGTGTTGATGTAAGTCACATGTAAAGAGGGGAAAATGCAATGCCACTCAAAGTTTATTATTTGAATGGTGTTTGTAAAAATACGAAATGTGGAAACTTCGGTTCTTCGGCGGAAACCTACCGCTTTTACAAACCAGAATAAAGAAGCAGCTCTGTGATTTAAGAAACCAATCGACATTGTACGTGGGATGACTGCGTTAGATTTCAATATAGCGACAAATAAAACACGGGGAGCGTTTTTGAGATCCGACTTTATTTAGATTGCGTATGACTGTTACGCCGAGAAATCTAACCTTTACAAAATAGAATATTAAAAAAATGAATAAAATAAAAAGATTTTACAAACCAGGCAGTCAGAATCACTGGCGGAACACACAACGTCATTTGTCAGGTTTCCAGTCGAGCATGATGTGGAAGGTAGAATGGTAGCTTGGACATCGAAAGAAAATGAGTTTGCATCACCTACAAGAAGCACAAGTCTATAAAACAGCTGAACACATCTGAACAAAGTGTTGGATACGAAACGGAGTCTTCATTCAGTGAGAGAGTTACTTTTCCCAC
>JAQQZZ010119095.1:0-14722 GCA_030265115.1 Mopalia vespertina | reverse complement strand
TTGTTTTGTTTGATTGGGGGTTAACGTCACACTTCCTTTTGCCCTGGTGCTTTCTGAGCTAAAGAGGAACAGGAAGCCGATATGTTTGTGATGTGTTTGTATTGTCCTGTGAGTGTCCTGTGTGTCCTGTGATGTTTATGTTTGTTGTCAGTGGTGTCGGGAGTGGTTTCCATCACCCATTGGGCTGGCACGCCGTCATGTGAGTGACATAACCTTAAGTACGGCGTTAAATCCCAATCAAACAAAAAACAAATCAAAGAGACTGTTCAAGTCATTTACCTACTCGAGTGGCAGAGGACTTGAACATCCGCTTCGTTTCATTGTCTAGTCTCTGCGATAATTTTATGATAAATATTCATGTTCAATTCCATACACTATTCTAAGGAAAAAATCAAATTAAAGTTACGGAAACATATTTTTAAAACAACCTGTCAAGCAGTCTCAGTAAGTCTGGAGTAATTTTATTATTATAACACCAGCTTTACTTTACATTGTAACGATGTCCACATTGCATTTGATCCCAAAGTCGTATAAGTTTCTAATATTTCCACTGGGGTTTTCTTTGTGAGTTTAACGCTGACCTGTATTTGTGAAGACTGTAGACATATCAACCCTGACTACCTTTTAACAAACCAGCAAAGAACCCTAGCTATGATAGGTTTATTGGCGATTCTGATTTATTAGGCCCATCGTAGGGATAAAATCAATGGTCCGGGCATGACAATTTTTCAGTACATATTTTCTTGATACAGTGTCAAACGGCTTATGTTTGTCCAGACAATCGTTTCATTTAATAATATAAACACTGGAGTGTTCTACTCGTAACATTTTTGTGACTGAACTGTGATTGTCTTGTCGCCTATTTGACAAATCGAGATATTTATTGCGGCTCTTCAAAGCTTCCAAGACATACCGTCTTGAGTAAGTCTTAGGCCTGTCAATCTTTGGTCCTTTAAATCTAGTGGAACTTTAGGCAATAATAATGCTAATTTATTAATAGATTATGGGTAGGGGAATAAGGGAGGTGAAGGGGCTGTGTAGCTTTAAACCCTCCACAATTGTACAGATACACTCTTAGAAATAATGGTTTTAGGGGGTTCATAAGAAAAGATCGAACTTTCTGTATGGAACCATAACGGCACAAACGATTCTTTAGAACAGATAGAACCATCCAAATGGAATCATTACGAGAAAAGTGGTTCTTTGATATGATAAGAAAGGTAGAAATACTAGAAACAGTTGCTCTGAGGGTTTTATACAGAACCATACAGGTTTCACCAGAGCTATAACTAAAGAACCTTGAAGGGTTCCATTAGAGTCATATTTTTCAAAGGGTGTAGATTATTCTAATTTGATCAAAATTATTGATGAAAGAGTAATGTTAACTTTCTATATATCCTTGTCTTTTCGGGGTGACTTTATGTGACAGGAAGACTAGAATAAGCTATATAAAAATTAATTGTGTAAAATTTGGCTTTTGTACACAAATTGGTTCATATATAGCTTATGGTAATCTATAGTCGACTGTGTGTATTGTTTAAGGAAATACTTTTCTAAATAAAAAGCATTCAATTGCAATTAGAGATGAGTGCTCTGTTATATTTTCATTACAGTTGTCGTGGCGCAGAAATCGTCGCCCTTTACATGCGTAGCTCGGACGTGAAGAGTCAAACTGGTAGAACAAAAACAGGCTAAATGAAGACTAGATGGTGTGATCCATTTTAGAACACAAACAATAACTGTTGATAGATTGACATTTAAACTACTACTGACAGGCGTGTGCTTCACCGTGATTGGCTGCTGGGAATGCTTACTACAGTTGCTGTGACAAATTACTAAATGTTACAAACGTGAAGGGTGAACCATATGCCCTCATAAACTAACTCTGAATTTTCTGATAGATTTTTTTGAGTAACATAAACACGTGAAATTCCTTTCCACGTGATGCGTGGCCATTAATTCCCAGTGTGGGCAAACTTGAGGAAATTCCACGGATTGGTCGTCTTTCGCGGTTTTCTGTGGCGCGCAAATTGACTGAATGCGGAACACTTCCGTTTCAAATGTCAACGTTATATCAAATTACATCAACTTGTTTGTCATTTATCATTTTGTAAGCTGCCTCGCCTTTACTTTCAATACGTCGTTAAGTGGGTTTAAAGTAGCATTGCTGTTCCTAACCCGCAATCCCATCTGCGTTCAGCTCCGACACCAAGTCCTTAAAAGGATTGGTCTTTTTCGTTGGTTAAATTTGTGAATAAAATCACAATTCAATGATAATCGGATAAATTACCCATAGCTCCGATTTCTACTCCTCTTATCACTTCGTAGCTAGATTCCGCATGATTTTTGTATTACTTGCAAGTATTTGAAGGATTTCTGTCACGCCTGAAGGCTATATTTCGCTGTCCCCGTATAAACCATACGTTCTTATTGCATTTTTTTTTAACTTAAACAGTAAACTATTTCTGCGTCCACTATACGTTGCTATTGTGTCTGTGCGTAAAACAAATTTTAATTTCAAATACTCTACGAACCTTTTTTTAGGCCACCTTTCTAAAATGAAAAGGTGCTCCGAACTATTCTGTTTTAAAATTGTCAGATATGAATATCACATTTATTGAACACGTTGACTGCCAGCTACGAGTTATTTCGTATTAGTTGGTGTCCACGGCATTATTCGTAGTTCGTCATGACTTACAAAAAAGTTATTTATGATGATAATTATTGTAGAACTAGTACTTGTGAAATTAGTGGTGCCTACAAAATTGGAAAGTCAACAAATGCATTGAAAATTTTATTTTACAACATAAGCAGGATACAATCTCAGTCACTTGACTCCCAAAGTTGACCACTTTAGCAGTACAAAAAATGTAAATCAAACATATGTACAAGCATTTTAAGGAAACCAGTTCACAAGCCTATTTTTTATTCGTACTGAAAATTCAGAAACAAGTCCCAACAAATGTGTATGAAGAAAGTCAATGCTTTTATTACAAAACATACCATTAGTATTGCGAGCTTGCAAAACTACTGCAAACATGTATGCTGCGCTGTACAAGCGCTGTGATGCAAGGATGCAGCCCAGTAACGTTCAAGATGACTGGTGCACTTTCCGGTTGTAAATACCTTGCTCTTTTGCTATACTAACCAATAAAACGAGGGCAACTTAATACGAGATATCTCGTACCTGACAGCTACGAGATATCTCGTACGATGGAGAATCCCCTTTATATACTTTCAGGTTAAGATTACTTTGGATCTACATAGCGCAAATTGAATTATAAGACGGGTACAGCAACAAATTCTTGCCATCTTGGGACTTGTTAACGGTAATAAGAATATTGCACGTTGGCCTGGGAATGCCCTATTCCTTTCTAGGGGTTGAACACATCGCTTCACTTGGGATATGGCATAACACACTCTATACATGTTTATTCACCAAAACCTTACTTCCTAATATATCAAATGTCATGATATGGCGGATGAACGGAGTTTTCTGTTGGCCTGGTGTTTACAGAGCCACAGGACGACACAACGCCGGTGTGTTTGTGTTTCTGATGTATCTGTTTTGGGTCTTCTGTTTGCCCTGTCTTGTTATTTTTTGTTTCCAGCGATGTTCAAGGCAGTGTCCATCTACCATTGGCATGGCACGCCGTCATATGGATGTTATAACCTTAAAGTATGGCCTAAAAACCTCATTCAAACAAAACCACCTTAATCTCTACAGTTCGCACCCTTGTCAACTTAACCTGTCTTCATTCTTGGCGGTCTTAAATGTTTCTAATATTTGCAAATGTACTGTTCATTGATACATTTAACGTGAAGTTTACAAATAGTTTGCTTGCTATGGTGTTACATGTAAATACTTAAAGTTGGATCCATATACCTATATACACTAGCACCGAATTCATTGTCATGTGTGTATGCATACCATTGTCACTATAACATATCCAGGTAAACCACCTGGAAACGGTTGGAGTCCACCGAGGTAGCAGAACAATCCACACTACTTCATTTGCTTTTACACCCTTCTTGAACCTTGAACGCTCCCGCTTGTCAATCTCCCAGCAAATATAGACATGACGAAATCAACTCTCAATGAGCTCAATAAAAACCCTGTAATTGTTGGGTGGTTCGTGGAGGGAGCTTCATATTTGACATGTGCTCCCAGAGCTAAGGGTCTGCTGTGCCGTCATTGAAATGAGTCTCATGATTCACTGTCATGTGTTTGTTTGTTGCCAATGACGTCAATGATGGTTCATTTCACTCAATGGGTAGGCAACATCGATGTACGAGTTTATTAACCTTACGTACGACGTTAACTAGCCCCAATCAAACCAATGTACAAGCCTTGCGTGCAGCCACTAAATGCCACTTGATAACTAATGTTTGTGACGCCTATCGACATAATTATACAAAAACTTTCAAGTTGCAGCTTTTACAAAAAGTTTATAGAAAGCCTGCATTTGTTCCTATGTTTTGAATCCTTCATGCATTTTGTAGTCACCAAGTACCGCAATGCTCTTTAATCGCATTCTGGGCACCTTTGGACAAATAGGCGCCGTATTACTCATTACTCTACCGTGTCTACCGATTCTTCTCGGTTCACGGCAATGTCTCCTTGCTGGTACACTCTAAATGCGTAAATGTCGTCAAACTATATCAATCATAATGTCAATCAAACCATAATCCTGTATTGGGACCAGTTGTTGAGAAGTGTACAATGTTTAACCTTCAACCAGCCAAGGGACCGGATGTTCAAATGTGTATTAACTTTGAACCCTTGTTGCATGGTGTCACATGATTTTTCGTGACTTTACAAATTAAAGCATGATGTGTATTAAGAACAACGCATCCCACATGTTCTCCGAGATACAGGGCAACACGAATCAATATGTTTTGGGGCGTTTTTGTTACACATCTTGTGGTCAGGGCTGGATTTACCAATAGACATAGTAGGCCAATATACATAGAAGGCCATTGGCCTCGGGCTCACGTGTGTCTAGGGATATTGGATACTGAAGCATGCCGGCGTTTCTATATAGTTTGGGGCCCACTGATGAGCTTGGCCTACGGCCCACAAGTAGATAAATTCGGCCATGCTTGTAGCTGCCCTGTTTTGTTCTGGGCTATAGTCTGTCAGTGACTTCGGGGTGCTTATATCCGCCTCTTGAGCTGATAGTCGGTCATTATATAGAAATAACCCTAGGTATGGGGTAAACCCCCAATCAATCAAACAAGCCACTCCATAAATTGTAAAAATAAAAATTGTTCCGTCAAGTATCCTTACTATGACATTATTATTCAGCGTTAAGTCGAGAGATATCCAATGGCTGCATGAGACGCACGAGAACAACGGGTGTTCCGTCTACGAGGGACTGGTCGATTGTCACTATTGAACGTACACTATTCATTTAAACATTTAGCATATTTAAAATCACAATTCTTAAAGCATTATTTGACGGTTTCATAAAGCTTGTAGGTCATTTATTTGTCATTCTATAAACGAAACCTATAGATCTTTGTGTGTAAGTCGGTGGCACATCTCGACAAAGATTTCCACGCGTACAAACAGTTGTATAATCGCATAATTCGTATGTTATGTGGGCATATTGGAGCCCGGTCGAGTTCGACCCATATAACTGCCATTATGTATGTCAATTCAGTACATTCGAAATCAAACGGTGAAAGGCACAAACTACCTTCTGACGTCACCACGCCTGTAAGGAACAATGTGAGAAACGCTAGGTATTTCACCGCTAGTATATGCCGAGTAAACTAGTTTTATTCGTTAACAGAAAACTACCCTCTACACCATGTCTTATTTGCCTCAAGCTAATAGCAGACGTGTGTCGTCTTTTTGTTATCCTCCTTTATGTGTAACGAAGAGGTACACTGGTACAGATCTATAATATAAGACTACCTGCTGCTTAAGCATACAAAGTTAGAAATATGATCAGTAGTTGTATATCTGAGCAAATGGTATTTGGATTCGGTTTTTGACCCTATGTTTATTTTTTGAAAAAGTGCAAAAGTCCAAGGATTTTCTTGAACAGAGGAGCCATATACGGAACAAACATATGCATTGCATTGAATTTCATTGATTGTTAAGTCTACAATTTACATTGGTTAATTCTGTGATCTAACTGTTAGGCGATGCGAAAGCTATCCTTTAATCTCTATAGAATAACGTTCACAACTGAAAATAGCTGGTAAGCCCTTCATAACTTAACAAAATTTGAGTAACTTTGCTAGCAGTACGTTATACAACATAAAGTTTAGATTAACAGAGTACGTAATGTACGACATTTTTAGGGTAGGGGGAACATATGCTTACTTAAAATCGGCTATATACAAATCCTTTCTCTATAACTTCGGATAAATGAATGTGGACAATTGCCAGAACAAGATCATCCAATTAAAGTCACCTATGAGCCGTTTTTAGTCGAAACCTAATACAAACTTTGTCAGTCAAATGGTCGCGGCCTTCGATACGACATAAACAACTGCAGCCTGAAACGCCCCAAATGGCACGACCTAATTGATTTCCGAAGCAGTGACCCTGTTTTAGCCACCATCTGAAAAAGCCTCGCCTTTTTATCAGCGGATTACAACAAAATGATTTGTATATACTCTGCCAGTGTTATTAATTTTTAAAAAAATTTAAATACCCGTTTACGTGTGAGCGTAGGGGAAACCGTAATAAGCGGGAGCTGGTCCAGATGTAAAAACGCAACTCAAGAAAAATTGCAGGTTAAAACTGTTCGGCTTTCAGCATTCAACTTGAGCTTTAGCTGAGTTCCATTCAACACACCACAGTCCACAGAGTGTGGCAATATCCGAACGTCGTTGCGTCAGACGGGTAGCAGGAACCAGTTTTATCTTCGCAAAAAAGCTAGAAGGTGATTTGTTTAAATTGAGTAAAGAGGAGTGTTTCCGTTCAAACTGTAAAGGGACATCGTTGTCCAGAGAAAAGTTTAAAAGCTTTTGAGGTCCTTTATTAAGCGTTACAAAAA
The DNA here is from genome assembly GCA_030265115.1 of Mopalia vespertina. Lineage (NCBI taxonomy): Eukaryota > Metazoa > Mollusca > Polyplacophora > Chitonida > Mopaliidae > Mopalia > Mopalia vespertina. The sequence continues at coordinate 7,706 of JAQQZZ010119095.1, read as the reverse complement.
TGTTGAAAGCTAAAGTAAAGACTTTGCTTATCAACTGAAAACAGGACATTTGTTAACAGGATTGCGTTTTCAAGATATCCATGATTCTAAAATACACAAGCTATCAATGTTTACAAGAAGACGGCCCGATAAAATAAGGACTAGGCATTCAATCTGGAATAAACTTAAAGTAAATATGTGTTGGTGGCGTTTCAAAATATGACATTTAAGTTACCTGCCTGTGACTGAACGTATTCTGATTTAGATCCAGGTTATACCGTCATTATATAGCTCATGCTACACTGACGATACAGCCAGATGCCCTTTGCCTTTCAGATTCTCGATTTCGGCGCGTCATTATCCGCGAAATGCTTTTTTCACGGAAACAACGTTAAAAATATATATCCGACTTGCCCAAATAGCCAATATATAGTTTTTTTACCTTCATCCATCCTTTTCAATGTGTCTCATCTGCAAATTACTGAAAGCTTGGCCAACAAAACACGGCTAAGTCGACATGGTTTCAAATACATTTCTCTGTTCTTGGGGGTTCCCCCGTCACGTGACGCGTTTGAGTTTGCTGCTTAAATTTACGAGGAGAGCATGTATAAATTTAGCCGACCAACCACAACGTGTCTTCTTCCCTTCATCGTCGCTTGTGGCTAATGACGTCATTGGTTGTGGCGAGTATTTTAGGTTGCCTGGTACTTTTTCCGCTCGAGCGTCAGCCTGCTTCACTTTTTAAAAATAGATTTTGTCAATATCGCTGCTTGTGAATTAAATTTAGTGGATTATACTGTCGATAGATAACGGAAGAAGGTAAGATTTGCCTTACAGACCCTTTTTAGAACATCCGTTTGCTGACAGTTTTTTTTCCGTTCGAAAACACCTGCTTTATCATGTTTTTTCGACGAAAACGGACCCATGCTGGAGTTGTTAAAGGAGATAATGGCTGACCCCCCCTGATTGGGTTTTCGACCTCATGAAGGTATATATGGGAGGGAGAGTCACATGACGTGCTCCTAGCAAACACCGGGATGGTTTTAACGATGTTTTCTACCGCTTTTCTATCGTTTATAATTAGCTCTGAGTTAGAAGTTTACAGTCCGTCGTCATATCAGTGAAATGCCCAAGAGTACGACATTAAATCCCAATCAAACAAACCAAACATTCTTGGACTTCCGAGGTATGTTAAAATTAACCAGTGTAAACGGAATAATACGGTTGTCTAATACTTTATTCGTGCAAGTGCCATCAAGTGCGACAGAAACATAACGTAAAACTCGATTAATTAATTAATCTAAAAATGTCTGAGACCTACTCTGTCTGAACCGCCACCACTATATATAATCGTCAGATATGACAGCCTTCATCAGGATTCTTAAGCGAGACTCGCGTATCCTGTATAGATCAAACTTGTTTCCGATGACTTGATATCACCTTAGTTTGCCTCGACATGTGTTTGCTATATATCAATCTTAGCATAAATAAAAGGGCACGGCACCTATGAATTTCTCTAAGTGTAATGATTGCAATAATTCTAGCCTTTAGCCACAAAATAACTGCGAATTACAATATCCGAGTTTTTTTGTTGAAACCATGTAATTGAAGCAGTCTGGGTGACTAGAGGTGGGGGAGGACGGAGGGGTAGTAGATATTGCGATTTCACGATCACCTGTTTACTACATTTTATGCTTACTATTTTCTTTGCATATTATACCTACTAAAATAACTGCCTGGTCTCCTGTTATGCTCATTAAAGAAACATTGTGCAGTAATATTTGTCAAGAATGGATAGGACCATCTTCGTCCAGATACTCACACATAATATGTAAGTAGAATTCGTTTAATCAGGACGCAAGGCACAACGTCAAGATATCATATCCTGGACGCCAAGTGTATATGCATGTGAATAAGTGTACATGTATATTACTTTGCATTGAACCGGCCAGCTTGCTCTTTCGGGGGGATCCTGAACAAGTTCGGCACGTTGATCCTGATTATATGCGCTATAAGAACAAGGTGGTCAAGGCGAAACCTGAAACATTGTCATCTGCGAGCATCTAAAACATGGTAGCTCCGTAACCGACCACCTAATGCAAAGACCACCAGTGTTGTGGTCGCTGAGACAGGTTCACCAAGAAGCTGGTTGACGCGTCCACCAATACAGTTTCCATCACGACCACGAACTAAGTAGATAATGGGCGACCACTAACCACAAAGGTGGTCGTGGTTGACCACAAATTTGGTGGTCACTGTGAACTGTATGGTAATTGGTATTACGTGGTTAGATGTATAGGTTTCCTTCCGGTTTCCAGATCTCACAGAACAGAACAGAACAGTCATTTATTAAATTTTTTGAACGATGCTAAATTGCTGACAGCTGCTTAAAGGATACTCTCGTACAAATCGAATTGTTTCTTGTTAGACTTTGCCAGCCTGTATTTTGAGTCAACAATATAACGATAAACGTTGCGTTATTTCAGAGCATCATCTGTAGAAGGTGTGAGCTCAAATATAGGATACATGCACGTGTGAAATACAGGATTAGCGCTGACGTATCTGTGTAACATCCTTGTCTAGACAAATTAATCTCTTAATCTATAATTATAAATGAAGTAACACCCACAACGTTTTTTACTGCAAAGCTCATTTAGCCTTGAATGTACAATCTCAGAGACGGAAACGAGTTTTTGGCGTTGACTCACACGCAGTCATTTGGCACTTTGCCTAACCGGTGACCAACGAAAATAGTTCGTTAAGATTGACCACGCGCTGCGCGCGCGAGTATCCATCCACAGCAGCTCTCGGTAAACCTCACCTATCTTCGATGGGAGGAGAAAACAAATTGCTTGTTTTAATTGCACAATTCTAATTTTGATACACCCATGAACTGCAGCTGGGATGTTGAAAAAAGAATCAAATTTAACCAACAATTTATTTAAATTAAAAAATAAAAGAATTTTCGCAATAAACCAGTTCTAGAAGGCGTAAAGATCATTCTTTGTGGCTTCACACAGCTCTAGTTTTTATAAGGGGAACAACAGGATGTATCATGCCTAAGTGTTCAAGTTTCGACTAAATCTCGAAAATTAGAATGTCACAACAGACGATGTCAATGAGTTTATCTTGATTCGACACATATATGTAAGTGAAATAGCCTTTCACTTATCATCTGAAAGTGGGCCCGCGACCCTGGCTTAGTAGTTAGCATATTTGTTTACTAATCCTACTTCGATGTACCATCCACGTGTTCGAGTCCGCCTGTCGACTGTATGAGTGAGTCTCACGATGTGGCTCCCGCGATTGCAGGGTGGTTTCCATTAGGTTTCCTTTCCGGAATAGGATTATTCTTCGTCATATAAGTGAACGACACTTCAGTACGAACTTAAACCCAAATCAAACAAACAAACAAACCATATGTAAGCGAAATAGTCTTCGACTTAACAACTGTAAGTTTAATAGACCTTCCATTTGAATGGATAATTTTACACTTGTATGTCTAGTTTTCCTTACTCTCTAGTCCGAAATCGTGACATGGGGAAACCAATTGATGTAACAAAAGCAGAGCTTTTTAATTTTTTAAAAATGAAATCTGAAAAATATCAATCTATGATATTGGCATTGAGCCAATATCACACATGCGTATACAAGCAGGACACTCTGAATACCTTTTCCTTCAAGTTAAACGTTTTAATTTATTAATGAAATTCGACACACTTTTAAATCGTGGAGAAAAAAACAAGTAATAAAGCCTTATTTTTTAGACAATATCGTATATTCGAAGCGGGATTCCCCTTCAATGATTTCAAACTATTTTAAAGGTTACATGGAAACTTTTCAAAGAATGATTCGTGTTTTTTAAATGATAGTTCTCAGTCGACATGAGCGCATTAAGAATGAAACGTTTCCATCACGCATTTTTGTTGATATATGCGGATGCGTTTTCTTGGGCGTATTTGTATCGTGTCATTTTTGTTACCTGCGTATTGACTGGCCATACCGGTGAGACAAATGTTTGAAATAGCTCTAGAAAAGTGTCGAAAAGCTTTAAATGTCATATAGTGAGATTAGAGGCTTATTTAGCTCATCAACCTAAACAAACGCCTCCACACAAAGAGATATACGCATAAATTGAGAGATAACATATAGTATGCAAATAGCGATAAATTCGGAACAATCTTAATCACCCCTTAATGGGTATCTATTGCTCGTAAGCACGACCACAAACTAGACTAGACGCGTTGCATTGTCGAGCGGATTTACAGGTCGTCACGTCGCGTTTACGCCGGCTAATAACAGTGTTTCCGGAAGCCTTTTTCTTGTACACTCGAGTAGTAGGGACTAGTGTTGATTCTGACGGCTCCCGATCGCACCTAGTTTTCGTAGCACATAGTTAATTATTTTTGCGCGAAACTTAGGGTTATGAACATGTTAGTTCAATATTGTGAAAATGTGCAAGGTGAGTTATATTGTGCGGAAATTGAATTGTTGGAAACAGATACAAACGGCCTCCTGTTTTTTTTTTTGTTTTTTTTTTTTTACTGTGGCCTCATTTTCTTTTTATAAATTGTGTTGTGCTACCACGTGCTTTTTTATAGTTACGAAAAGTGCATATGGGCCTTGTAAATCATTCGCTTAAATTTCAAAGAGGCGCTTCTGTTCATGTCGTTGTAGTACTGTTTTCCCCCAAAAGTTGGCTAGGAAGACAAGATAGGACAAAGACAAGACCATCACAGGCGCAATATAACGTCCACAAACAGATTGGTGCAACGTTATTTATTTATTTATTTTATTCGCCAGAACTGTAATATCAAAGTATAGAATGACATTAAACAATATATTTGTATTAACAGTAGAAACAAAACAAGCAATATTATCTTCAATCTGGCGGGAATAAAACCCCATGGGGCCTTGTTCTATCCCTGAATAAAATATAATTTTACATACATTATTTCGGAACAATATAATAATATTTAATGTTGCCCTTTAGCGCCGGAGATTTTATGGTTTGATTTTCATAAGTTTTGGAAAACATCTACCGTACATTTAAAATTGTTAAATCTTCATAATAGTTATCGTAATGTTATGTTTAAGGTATATAAACTTAATTCTAATATGTATGCAGCCATCCTTCTATCAACGGTATTGGCAGGATATCTTTAAGTATATCATGTATATGCTTTTGAAAAAATAAAACTGATGTTTTTGGCGTAACGGAATTTTTACTATAGTTATTTATCAGTCACAACAACTACTGTCGGCACTGTCTAAGTCATATTTTAAGTCTTATACATTAATTCACGACTGACAAAAAAAAGGTAATACATAATTATAAATTATATTACTAAGCTTTCGAAAGCAGCCATTTCGGAGGTAACTGGCCAATGCCAATCGGCCTTACTTTCTTTCTTAACTCCCTTTTTGTTTCTTTATCTATGACGGATGTTGGTGCTGTATAGCGTGTTTTACATGTTAACAAGCCCACAGGTATAAAGTCAATTATAGCCATCTGATATACCTTTATGCAAAAATATGTGTGTATAACCCCCTACAAAACAAATGTCTCAAATAGTGTTGATTTGTTTATTTAGACATGGTTTTATCGAAAGTAAAGAAGATAATATTTATTTTCAAACTACGATCCAGTCTGTCAAATAATTGATTAATATCGCTATAAATTGTAGTTAATTAATGCATGATGTCAGCTTGTCGCGTGCACTGGAGGTTAACCTCGTGCAAGCTGGCCATGCGTATCGAGACAGTGTCCACCATACATGTATATCGATGACGTCACATCTCTATACGCTAATTGGTCCTGAGAACAAGCCCGTCATATTTCAAATCCAAACTGGTTTTACGGAGATATATCGCTATCCGTTAACGTTCAAATAACAGATTATCAGTCATGTATATAATTCATAATTGTGACAAAGATTTATTTCTCATTATAAACATTCTACATTCAAAAGTAATCCTCTACATTTAAAATGTGTACATATAAATACTATTTAACAGCAGCTCCACAAATAGCCGTCCAAGAGGCGAGGGAAAGAACATCTAGTCCAGGAATCTGAACTTTAAATACCATTGGGTCCCTTTAACGAATCACACATGGGCGGACGCAAAAATCAACCATTTGAAAGTTTGAAGAAACTTATATGATGTAGACAAAACAAATCAATTCTGATACGATGCACCAGATAAACTGCATTTTGTCTTTACCTTGACAATATATACAATTCATTAAAATAATTTTGCAGCCGATTTTTACTAATGGTATGTTTAATTAGCTGAAGAAAATACTTTCGTTATTTATGTATATAATGGATAACGATCTGATAACTGCCCCGTCGGTTGGAGTTAACATGTGGCTATAATTAGCCCGACATATTTCCTGCAGGTGCCTGCCCACTCTGCACGGCCCGTACTTCACATGGTGTCATATCGAATTGTAACCAAATATCCGCTACATCAGATAAATACACCGCCTGTCCTGTCCAAAATAAAGATAGAATATTGTGAATGTTTGTAGGCATTTGTAGTCGATAACATATGGCAGGATTTGTTTTTTCGTTTTTCTAATTCAAATTAGTATATCCTAAGATACAGCAATTGTAAATCTTTAGGTTTACAAAGGAGATAGATTGCTCGTGTTTAAGGTGTTTCACGTTTTCAAACGCTTTATATAAGTACAATCAATCGAGGGCTCAAAGGCAAAAGTGTTTAATTCCGAAATAACGATTTGGATAAAAATGTTTCCATTGGTCCTATAAAGTCAGGAATAGGAAATATTCTAGTTGCTAATAGGATTGTCTAGTTATGCGTATATTTAATTTCTAATTGGACAAAAATGGACATAATAATCTCCGTATTTGAGCCACACGAAATAGCCTCACAAACACTGCCTGATATGAGGAGTGTTTTGCTGCAAAAACCAGTGTCCCCTGAGTGCTAATTACAGGATAGCTCTCCTCAGCCAGATGGCTAGACTAACCTATGCCGGTAAGTTTTGAATTTTAAAATGTGGGTATGGGTGTTATAACTGTCGTGCCATCGGCGACAGACAATGATAACACGAAATTACAACCAAAATCTTAAAATTAAAAAGCTTGGCTTACTCAGGAATCGGTTTGTAAATTTGACCCAATGACTAACATTGTGAGAGCGCACAACTTTTTCACCTCTTTTGAAACTACAGGGACGAATTGTTTCTTATGATACAAGATCTGCAGACTTTCACTCTACATGCATATTGTAAAGGTTCTGTTTGGTTCCATTTAATGTACTTAAGTTTGGCTGATATGTTTTGTGCAGTTGCTTCACTTTTTAAACGATGGCGCCACAAACATGGCCTAGGTTACACAAACATGGCATAGCCCTAGACAAACCCTATCTTTCCATAGAAGGGAGACTTGATGAACTCATCCGTCGAATTTCCCTCGATAAATATTGATGTTTATGTAAACCATCTGCATGCCATCCATTCCCTACCAAATTCCCCCAGAATCCTCATCCACGAAGATCAGGGGCCTCCATGGCGGATTAGTCTAGGGCATATTCACTCTGGTGGGTGTATACTGCTAAGCTTGGTCTCCCTCTCACTTCTGGAGGGTGGCTCTATTCCAGAATATCGGTTGTTATTATCCGTCAACCAAATTCGTTGTGTTCTGATTGGTCAATTTGCAGGGGGGGGGGGGGGGGTTAAAACCCGTACACAAGAGTTC
>JAQQZZ010119084.1:0-14723 GCA_030265115.1 Mopalia vespertina | reverse complement strand
TCTCTCTCACCCCAAATGATAATTATCACTTTCTGACATTGTTCCGTTTTTTGTTTTATTTAAAGCCGAAATTGATAAGATTATCTGTATGTATAATACCCTGCAGCCTTACTGGAATAGCGGACCTGTACTGGTTAATAGGATTGCTATAATGAGACTGTTTCCAATCTATTATCAGACGTCATCAGAGGTGTGTTTATTATCATTACAAAATAATATAATCAGTAAAAAATATACGAAACTATATGAAACTATTTTATAAAGGTAACATGTTTTTATGCAAACAATCGATCCGGGCTAATCCTAACAATACATTATGTCATATCGTGAGTTCAATCTAAACTATTGAATACATGACAGCTTTCCAATATTCCAGCGTTTTGGGACGGAGGTATTTTATCCAACACTGAAAAGTTATACTGTTTAATATACAATGATACCAGGGATAAACAGATCTTACGTGAACTGACTGACAATTAAACACGTCATATAAGACCTTTCTGTATCATTGTATGGTCACATTATTCTTGTAGTTACATCCTTCTGTCTGTGGCGTATGTATCTGTATGTATTAGAAAATTTGTTTCTAAAAATTCTGGTTAAAGTTAAAGTTTTGGTTAAAAACCTGTATTTCTCCTGATAGGTCTTAAATAAATAATACATAAGCAGTGTTTTTTCGATCAGACAGTAATTTTTTTAGCTCCACGTTTTGGTTTAATAAAAGTAAAGAAAGCTTAAAAAAAAATATATATATATATATAATTTTCCTCCCTTTAAAATACAATGCTTTTGGTTATTCGTCATGAATTTGTTTGATTTTAACCTTCTTGCACTGCATTGGAATCGATGCCTTCCTTATTACCATAGCTGCCCACTAAGTGTCAATAAGCTTGTTTCTTAATGAGTTTTCGAATGATTATTTTGTAAGTATGAGAGACGAAGATTTAAGTAAAATTTAAGAAAAAAAATGGATTTCTGTTCCGGAAAACTATTTTCACAATCTAGAGATTGTCTGATGCGTGAAAATTTGATAACCTTTTAAAAACTGCAAAACAAGGTTTCTTTGCCTGATAAATTTTTAAGTTAATATCATAAGACAATATATTTTCACAAGTGAGAGATTCTACATGATGTGTATATTTGATTAAATAATAAACACTTAAATACAAGTAAAATAGCGAAATGTTATTTGCGGAAATAATCGACTAAAAGTTTGTTCTATTTTAAAAAATAATGTTTTGTACTGAGAAGGAAAAAACCCCACGAAAGATAGTGGATTAATTATATTATATTATATTATATTATATTATATTATATTATATTATATTAATTATATTGGAAGATTTAATGATTTTTATTTTCTTGGACAATTTAAAACAAAATAGAAACAAAATATTTATATTTATATATTTTTACTATGACTTTTTTTTCGAGAAAAGAATTTAACTAAAACTAAGTTTTCATTGTAGTTCGATAACACGCTGATTTGTTCCTTAATTGAGATGTCGAAATGAACCAAATGCAATGTTTCTTATACCGCGTAATGGCTAACTAAGATGTCGCCCGTCGCTGGTTACAAGAACCACTATGTCTCATCAGATGTAAACAGCTTCTAGCACCGTATATCCACAAAATACCTTGTTATGTTACTATCCTTGCTTCTAAATGCCTCTCAAAGAAGTTATACGTCGTCAGCATGGAGACGTGGCAGTTAGGAAATTGAACAACCTGAACAACCTAGTTAAAAAATTTCCGAAACGTTGCTGGTCAATAATTCCAGAAGTTGTATACATAAAATACCTTGTTATGTTACTATCCCTGTCGAAACGTTGCTCGTCAATAAACTCAGAAGTTGCATATCCACAAAATACCTTGTTATGTTACTATCCCTGCTTCTAAATACCTCTCAAATAAATTGTCTATATGTTGTTAAATCAAAAGGAAAATGACGTCAGCTTTATCGCATGAGTCACTGTCTTCGTTACAGCTTTGATCACACTTTGTAAGAATCGTGAAATTAGAAACAGTAGGGACGATGTGTGCTACCGTCTAAGCAATAATCAAAATGGGTGGTTGTGTCACGTGAGCATCGGGAGTGATATTGGTCAGCTTAGGTCATTCATTAAACCGCTGTAGCTGCCGTTACAGACCCGAAAGTAGCCGAGATTGCTCCGACAAGTACCATGAAACGACCGATGTAAATAAAGCGAAAATCTTCTAACTAGAGGCAGGTTATACACTAACAGCGATTGCTTGAAGTTTGTACCATATCAGTTTAGCTCATGAGGGATTATTTTTAACAATGTGAGGGGAAAAAAGTGGGCAAGATTCGATAGAGGGTTTATCTATGTTAATTTTTGACTCTATATATCTCGATAATGGTGGATCCTATATTGATAATTCGCTGGTACCTTGAAACAACTCGAAAAAAAATAAAAGCCGCTTATATTTGGACGAAATAGTAATATCTATGAGTATAGACGCACTACCGACAACGAGTTTTAACCTTTGACCGAGCTTTAAAAGATACAGGTATATTTTTTTTAAAGAGAAATACAATTTGACTTATACATGTATATATTAGCCAGACTGTACTTCGAATCTTGGCGAAGCAAGCACAATAATCTTCCTCTACAACACAAGCACATGCAAAAACAACAATACGCTTATCCACAACACTAGATTTATTGTGTTCTGTTATGTCAATGTTTCCCTTGACGAGTGGGAATAGTCCATGATTATATGACGCAGTTATATATGATCAAGCGGTTCAATTGCGAATTTACTTTTTGCGGACATGACTAAATTCTGGTTCACTTGCAAGCCCGCAGAACAACTTGTTTACCTGAATAGAAAACGCTGCTGCAGGTAATGAAATAGATATTTTGCACTTCAACAGCTTTACAACATTTGGCAAAATCGAAATATCTTTTGCTGCACAGTTTCAGCAATACAAAGACAGCCATATTGATGACCTCACTGCTCTGAAACAAGGTTAAACAACGGGTCCACTTTCTTGATAAGGAGATAATTGTTGATCCAATAATATGACATAGTAGGCAGGTCTAACCAGTAAATCAATGGCTGATTGATTGAGAAAATCACTTATCGATTAAGCTTGTAGCTTGTCTGCCCCACTTTGTCTAACTATTTTCTTAGTGTAGCGTGGAGTTATTTAATTGTTTCACCAGTATTTCCTTTCGATAGGTCCATGCCTAACCTTTATTGCACTTGCTATTTTCTTTCTCGTAAAAAGCATACTCCTTTATTTCAATTTTAAAAAGCTGACTTCCCATGTTGTTTTCTTTTTTCTTCTTTTTTACACTTTTATTTATTTATTTATTTCTGTCGTGCTTTCTTTCCTGTCTCCTCTTGCTACCGTTGATTATTTTGTTTCATTTATGCTCGAATGGCTTTTGCTATTAAAATGTCTAATAAATGTCTGCATTAATTACAATAACGAATATTAATATCTTAACTATCGCGTGTTGTTGTTGAAGATATTGTTAAAGTTTTGATTAGCTGTTGTTGTTGTTGTTACTGGTCTTTAATGTTATAACGTTTTTGCTATTGTATGCAAATCATGAATGTTAGGTGGCACAACTCATATGAGAGCAGATAGTCTTTAATGAAAACTTGTTTTTCTTACATAATACTTGTCCGAGTAAGCCTATACGTCTCTGGTGCTTCAACATCACAGGAGTTGATATAGGTATTCATTCATTCGGCTAAATATCAAAGCTTTATTGTCATTATCATTATTTTTTACAAATAGTCTACGTGGCGACATTTCGTTAAGTTGTAAAATAATTGTTCATACTTCTTACTCGTTTCACCTGCCTTCTGACTGTTCTACATATCCTTGTCTTGTACGTAGGCTGACTGTGTTTAATCTATAAATGCTTACGGAAATGAGAATATCTTCACTGCTAATAATAATATGTATATACAGCTATCTATTATAGTAAGAGAAACTCTCAAGATAAGAAAAAAAAGTAATGGCCTGAAGGGGAAATTTTTGACGCCTCTATCTGTCTACAATCAGACCACATGACATAAAAGGCGTCAAATCGGGCCGGATTAATCAAAAATTAACACATTACTGTCTGGGCGGACGAGTTTTCAATTTCTATCCTCATGAATTGGCACCGATTTTCATGGTTGATAGAAAAAAACTGATACTCCATGTCAGGTATGACGGTCCCATGAAGTATGAGCGCAATTAGTTCTGTTCCTTGACCTCTGCTTGCCTGAGGGAGCAGAAAGCGAGAGTTAAATTGAAATAGTGCTGTTGAAATGTGAAAGAAATACAGTGGTATTGTCTGATGCGTAGCCTATCTGACGCCTTTTGTCATGTTTTCCGTCTACTCTAACTTGTCACCTGTCTGATTGTTTACAGGTAGGTAAAAATTTGACTGACATCGAGCTCTCTTCATCTATCTATTAAACGAAATCCAAACCGTTATTCTTAAACTTAATAAAATACATACATATAACTCAAATAAAAAGCACACAATGTCGCAGTGGAGCTCTGCCAACGAATGCATAATAAATAAATTAATATTTTCATATCTCCGCGTTTGAAAGTTGAGCTACATTTCTGATATTATACCGACTTAACATAACAGATTGGCTCTGAATACATTAAAGGATTTGGCTACTTTTTAAAATTCCTCTGAGCAGATGGAGTGAATCCAGGATGCCCTATGAAACTTGTGAAAAACAATTCTAAGAAAAGTATCGATTTAGCGTAAAATAAAACGATCCATGTGTAGACCATCTTCTCTCGCTAGGTTAGTTCTATGCAGTGTTTAAAACCCTATCTGAATGCGACAGGGGGAGTTAATCTGAACAATGCTCACTTTGCCCAATAGAGGGCGTAGTTGTGTAAGACCATTCTGTTCCCACGTGACTGGTTTTTTTTTTCCAAGAGCGACAACAAGAGCTGGGGAATGTAACGGCCATCGTCATTCAAACTCAGAGAGAATCAGACATCATCTCGGATTATTAGACTGGTACTTCGCGTTATTTGTACTGATTTCAAACTGTTTTCCTTCTACTGTCATGGCGTGTATTACGTGATAGTAGCTATCTAGCGCAGGGTTATCATCTTTATTGATATTGATGTGAGATATGCGGTCCACCAGCAAGAATAGATTCAGCTTTACAGCATACAGTCTCATAACATCGTTGTCAGCCACGACCATTCCGGTCGGTCGGTCGGTCTGACAGACTGACTGACTGGTTGACTGACTGTTTGACTGAAAGACAGTACAATCCCATGACAATACTTCGATTTATATACATATATAAAAGCAAATTTTTCTCTCTTCACTTATTCAAAATATATATATGTATATATATCTAATTTATCTAAGAGCTCAGTTGAACAAAAGCGTAACAGTCGAAATCGATAGAAAACTAATCAGCTTATTTATAAAGATTGATGAATGCTGCATACAGCTTGACAGTAATCGGATTGTAAACCACGATATTAAACAAGAGGTTTTTAAGCTGACAAACTGTGATAAATATTGAGGGCTTGACTCGGTGGATTCCATCAAAATCACGTGAGCGTTACAAAATCAATCCACGTGGATATATAATATTTATCACCCTGATAAACCAGGCCCACTAGCGACGATTCGTCAGATTGTTTTTCATCTAGCGATGACGTAAATCTATAATTACTAAGAATAAATGAATGAATTAACGAACGAAGGAACGAACGAATGAATGAATGAATGAATGAATGAATAAATGAATGAATGAATGAATGAATGAATGAATGAATGAATTTTAAAAATGTTAATTTATGCTGAATTTGATAACCATGTTGTTTTTATAACAGGGACTTGATTGTTTGGCTGATTAATTGATTGATTGATTGGTTGATTGACTGATTGATTGATTGATTGATTGATTGGTTGATTGACTTGCTGGTTGGTCATTGATTGGTTGATTGATTGACTTGCTGGTTGGTCATTGATTGATTGATTGGTTGGTTGATTGATTGACATGCTGTCTGCTTGTTTTAAAATCTGATGTACTTTTTCACTTTGTTAGGGCCACGTGCTGGGCACTGGGTCGTCACATGAATTAATTACCGTTAGGTTTATGTGCAGAATCTTCTGTTTTTCACTTCAGTTAGGAATTCGGTCAAGAAATAGGTCATGTGCTGCTTGTGATTTAAACAAAAAACAAAAGATTACACCAATAGTTCGCAGACTGTAAATAAACAATTTAATGAATTTTCTGTTGTCCTTAAATTATGTAAGATTGTCCCTCTTATTCAACATCGGATTTGGTCTAATGAGAATTTCGAATCTGTCCGTTGTTAGTTGTCATTGACATGCAGTGAGATTTCATCCAATCGGCTGACATACGAAATATGAGTGAAATAGTCTTAAGTATGACGCCAAACGCCAATCAACAAACAACCCCTCAGTCTCATAGAGATATTAAGCCGACTGCTGACATCATTGGAAAGAGATCAGTAGCCTATAAAGTTATTGCCCCTGGTACTGTGACGTCAAAGGGGAAGATGCCATAGCCAAGAAAGTCATTTCCCTTCATACTGTTCGTCATAGAGGAAAAACCAGCAGCCCACATTTATTGCCATTGGTACTATGACATCATCAGGGAAACAGACTAACAGCCCACAATTTTTGCCATTCGTACTGTGGCATGATAGGGGAACAGACCGACAGCCCACATTTTCATTATAAGTGAACAGACCAGCAGGCCACATTTATTGTCCTTTATACTGTGACATCATCAGGGAACAGCTCACAGTTATTGCCCTTCGTACTGTGGCATCACGGGGGAAAAGACCAACAACCCACTTTAATTGCCGTTGCTACTGTGACATCATAGGTAAACAGACCAACAGCACACATTTATTACCTTTGTTACTGTGACATCATAAGGGGAACAGACCAACAACCCATATAAATTGCACTTGGTACTGTGACATCATAGGGAAACAGACCACCAGCCCACATTTATTGCCCTTCATACAGTGACATCATAAGATAAATTGGCTAGCAGCCCACAATTATTGCCATTTATACTGTGACATCATCAGGGAACAGCTCACAGTTATTGCCCTTGGTACTGTGACATCATTGGGGAACAGACCAACAGCCCACAGTTATTGCCCTTGGTACTGTGACATCATTGGGGAACAGGCCAACAGCTCACAGTTATTGCCCTTGGTACTGTGACATCATTGGGGAACGGACTAAGAGCCCACATATATTGCCCTTCATACAGTGACATCATGGGGGAACGGACCAGCCGCCGACATTTTTTGCCCTTGGTACTGTGACGTCATAGGGGAACAGACCAACATTTATTGCCCTACATACAGTGACATCATGGGGGAACGGACCAGCAGCCGACATTTTTTACCTTGGTACCGTGACGTCATAGGGGAACAGACCAACATTTATTGCCCTACAGACAGTGACATCACAGGGGACCAGACCAACAGCCCACAATTATTACTTTTCGTACTGTGACATCATAGGGGAACAGACCAACAGCCAACAATTATTGCCCTACATACAGTGACATCATAGGGGAACGGACTAACAGCCCACATTATTGCCCTTAGTACTGTGACATCATAGGGGAACAGACCAAGAACCCATATTTATTGCACTTCAAAAAGTGACATCATAGGGGAACGGATTGACAGCCCACAATTATTACCGTTTGTGATGTGACATCACAGGGGAACAGATCAACAGCCCACATGAATTGCCCTTGGTACTGTGACATCATAGGGGAACATACTGACATTCCACATGTGTATTGTCATTCATACAGTGACCTTCTAGTTGAACAGGCCAACAGCCCACATTTTTTGCACTTGGAATGTGAAATCATAGGGGAACAGACCAACGGCCCACAATTATTGCTCTTCGTACTGTGACATCATAGTTGAGCAGGCCAACAGCCCACAATTGTTCCTCTTCGTACTGTGACATCATAGGTGAACAGACTAACAGCCCACATTTATTGCACTTCATACAGTGACATCATAGGGGAACGGACTAAGAGCGCACAATTATTACCCTTCATACAGTGACATCATAGGGGAATAGACCAACAGCCAACATTTATTGCCCTTGGTACTGTAACATCATAGGGAAACAGACCATCAGTCCACATTTATTGCACTTCATACAGTGACATCATAGGGGAACGGACTTACAGCGCACAATTATTACCCTACATACAGTGACATCATAGGGGAATAGACCAACAACCCACATTTATTGCCCTTGGTACTGTGGCATCATAGGGAAACAGACCACCAGCCCACATTTATTGCACTTCATACAGTGACATCATAAGGGAACGGACCAACAGCCCTAATTAATTGCCCTTGGTACTGTGACATCATAGGGGACAGACTGACATCCCACATGTGTATTGTCCTTCATACAGTGATCATAGTTGCACAGGCCAACAGCCCACATATTTTTCCCTTGGTACTGTGACATCATAGGGAACAGACCAACAGCCCACATTAATTGCTTTTGGTACTGTGAAATCATAGGGGAATAGACCACCAGTCCACATTGATTGCACTTCATACAGTGACATCATAGGGCAACGCATTAACAGCCCACAATTATTACCGTTCGAACTGTGACATCATAGGGGAACAGACCAACAGCCTACATTTATTGCTTTTGGTGCTGTGGCATCATAGGAGAACGGGCCAACAGCCCACAGTTATTGCCCATCGTACTGCGACATCATAGGAGAACAGACCAACTGCCCGCATTTATTGATCTTGGTAATGTGACATCATAGGAGAACGGGCCAACAGCCCACAGTTATTGCCCTTCGTACTGCGACATCATAGGAGAACAGACCAACTGCCCACATTTATTGCCCTTGGTACTGTGACATCATAGGAGAACGGACCAACAGCCCACAGTTATTGCCCTTCGTACAATGACATTATAGGGGACAAGATTATCAACCAACAAAGTTATTACCCTTGGTACCGTGACATCACAAAGGAAGAGACCAATGGTCCGTACGATTCGATTGTGCAGACCATGTTCCGAATAGTTTGTTCCGTAACCAATCGAATGAGACAGAACAGTACGTAGCCTATGTTATCATATCATGGACGTCGGAGACCTAAACAAAATTCCATCTGAAAGTGCCATTAACTTGATCATAAGCTACCTTACATTGGACAAATATGAGTGTGAAACGTCGCCGTGGTTGCGAAGAAAAGCCTATAGACATGAAAGTGAGGTCTTTCATGTTTGATGACGTCACTATGCTAGCTAACAGGTTCTGCAAATTGTTCGTACCCATGCCATTTCTGTTTTTGCTGTGTTGAATGTTCCGGACAACGAGTTGAACAGCCTCTAGAGTAATTCGCCTTGATACGGTGACGTCACAGGGGAAGAGACCTACAGTCCATAAAGTTATACGCCTTGGTACGGTGACGTCACAGGGAAAGACACCAACAGTCCCAATCTCCACCATAGGCTCACTTGGCATTCACCTCTGTGTGGGGCTCGGCACTACTTTTTTGTTTCACACGAAACCTTGATTTTATAACGTAAATAATGACGTCAAAGGTACTGGGTGTATTTGACTTTTTATGTAGCGAAATACTCTGTATGACGTCACCAACGCAAAGTGAACTTTGAGAGTGTGATGACGTTTGACGTTGTGCAGAGAATATAGCTATGTAAAATGTCACAAACATAATCCCTTTGATGCATGTGCTAAAAACATAACATATTGTCACGAGTTACCATTACTGATAATATTTAGATGTTATTATCCGTTTGTTCTTTAAATAATAGCTCCAAAATGGCTTAAAACGGGTTTAAAATGGTTTCGTCAGGATTTGTAACGGTGAGCCTAACGCAGAGGGGTATGCTGAGAGCCCGGAAACGAAACGAAACGTACCTCCTGCACAGGAGATTGCAACAGTCCCTCGAGTTATTGGCCTTGGTACGGTGACGTCACAGGGGAAGAGTCCAACAGTCCCTAGAGTTAGAGGTGACGTCACAGGGGAAGAGACCAATTGTCCATAGAGTTATTGCCCATAGTACTCTGACAGCATAGACATGAACTAAAATCCGCATTTATCGCTGTCCCTTATGCAGCAACGTTCAACATTTTTCTGTTAATTTTGTGTTTAACTTATGTATGCTACACGTATGCTATTGATCAACACAAACAACAAATTCTATTAAATTTGGGACTTCTGCACTTTGCCAACTTTGACTTGAGACTAAATAATTTTTTATTTCAAATTAGTGACTTCTTTTATTTTGCCTTAAAATGTCTAGGAGCAAACAGAGATGTTCTGTTATTATGTCCCTGGGGTTCACGTCAACAGGTCAACCTTGATGAATGAGTTTCATTAAACACTATTTGATTTGAAGAAAATTTTAAGTTAGTTTAAAATGTTTGATAGTTAATTCTGTCATTAAAATGCTGAAATTATTATCTTCCCCAATAATTGAGTCATTATCACGTAGTATAATCAAAATATACATCTTTAATCTCCAATCAGAAGTTGTGTCGTAAAATCCGCCCCGGACACCTTAAGGATACAACACACTGCTAAAGTTTTTCACAAAATCAAACAACTTGATTAACCTGGCTTGGCTCCCATAACGTTGTTCCGTCTCTCATTGAATAACACGATAACAGTTTGTTTATACTCTCTTCTAACGGTCCGTTATCTGTGTCCAATTTCAAAACAGTCTGTCTTATAAAAATGTTTAGCATAGCTAGTCGAAACAGATAGTGTAAACAGCTTTTGATAATCTCAATGTTTGGTCTGAAGAGATCTGAGCGTACGACATACGCGGGCCAGATGAAGTCGATTTAGGCTCGAATCACCACCTATCATCCTGTCACAGGCATAGATTTGTAACATAGAAGATATTTCCTCCTCAAAACGCAGACCTCTGAGTCCCTTTGAAGACTTTGTTGAGAAAACGAATGTTTAGAACGAGGTGTATAGAAAATGTATGTGGGCAATCCTTCAGGCGCGGACGGAGACGACGATTTGACTCCCCTGTTCGCTTCGGCGTCGGCGAGTCATAGCGAAGTGTCGGTTGCATCAATCTACCCGAATTTCCCCTCTTTATTTTGCCTAGAATTTTGACTGAGGTTTGCAGAGAAATCTAAGTCCCGCTGGTAGATTGTACGTTAACCTACAGGGAAACTTCCCATCTGGTTCTCTTCGTACATTATGAAATCGAACGTTTTAATTCATAACATCCTGCGAACAGTCCCGACCTCGCGACTGCTCGTCTCCAAGACCGCGTGCAGTTGTTTGAGAGCGCCGGTGGAACGCGGCTTCACATGCTACCACAACGCCTCCCCCGCGGTAACATCTCTGCGTTACTGACACCGCGTCATATACCAAACTCCACATCCCACCCACACCGGTGAATTGTCAAGTCTGTGATACAAATAAACCTATGACATAAATCCCTGTCAGATTTTTTGTTGCCAAAACCCGACCACAGCAAACTATTAAATTATGTTGGCTACCGTGGCGACGATTGTGGAGGCAGATTAAACCCCAGGCTTCTACGCTTTGGATGAAATCGGAGCAAAAAGTAGCCGAGTCCTTGTCAAGTGCAATTTAAACTGATTTCTTTCCCCACCGTTGTCGTCTCTTGGAGTGTATCTTGCAGAGTATCCACCATTCAAGTGAAGCATTCTTCTAAACAATGAGATGTGAAGTGTTGTCAATAGGGCATATACTGAAGCACCTTTATACGTTATCACGACACCAATGTCGATGAATCTGGTATAGACACAATTACAAACCACACTCCATCCTGGACGTGTAAGTTACCAGCGAGCAGATCACTTGTATTCATGGTTTTAGTGGTAAAGACATTGCTTGGACAGGATATACATGGACTAGATGTAAACGTCACGGCCACATCAGATTATCAGTCTAAATAAATCTCTTTGTTTGCAGTCAACCATTCAGATTTAATTCTACATTGCATTTTTTTGTATGATTCAAAGTTTTACTTGTTCTTAATCTAGCTAGTTTTAAAGACATTTTGCCAATTTAGAGATTGAACCGTTATAAAAGTAATACATGTTTGTGCGTTCATTAAGTGTTTGGTTTTGAATAAAATTATCCTGCTTTTGGTGTGTTATTTCTCCCCCAGGTTGATGATTTGACAAGCCCCACAGTATTTACACGGCCCATTGCTCAATGGAAACTTAAGAATAAACATAAGCGCTTTACCAATCAGCACCTACTAGACGCTTGATGGATGATGAATCCCGGTCGACCAAGTCCAAGTTGCCTGAAGTCTTCTCCCGTTTACCCAGCCCGAGTGGCGCCCCCTTGTAACCCTGGGCTCTGTCAGGCGGTCTTGGAAATCGTCGAGGAAAGCATCGTAAACACGGCAAAGGAGGGAATAGCTGCCAAATAAGCCCCATGATAGATGTAACGTGTGGCAGAATCTGACAGTCAGTAAAGGCGAGAGTGTGATAGGGCTGACGGTTGGTAGAACGTTCCCCAGGCCCTCTCGCTGTCTGGCGCTCTTGATGACAGACCCCGGCACACGATACCCTAAACATCCCCTCTTAACATCAACAACATTCAAAGGAATCCAACTGCTCCTCTTTCTGTCACTGTCTAGATGGGTGTGTAGATTTAAGGCCGTATTTAACAATGAAACACGAGTAAGTTAAACGATCAAGCCTGTTCATGGTACCTCTCAAAAGCCGCATTCAAGGCATATGACTTTTCCAAAAAGTACCGTTTTATTTCCGCTGATGTAGGTGGTCGTGTGTGCTCACCAACACAGCAGGCGCTTTCAATTGTGCCTTTCTTACAAAATACCACATAACTGTTCCGTATAAATACCCTTCAAATCAAACGAATTGAAGATTGGAAAACCTATGATGTATTCATATCTTCCGCCATTTTTTCCAAAACTGGAGTGCATTAATCTCCATTTAGCATCATTGTCTGGAAATGTTTATTCCTGCAATAACTTAGTCTTTTTGTTTTTTATATAGAACTAGTGTCTAAAAAAGTTATTATTTTATTTTATTTATTTTGTATTTGCATTCCTGTCGATCGCTTAAAAATACCCTACTAATGCTGGCCTCTGCTTGTTTGAAAACACTTTACAACAAAAGGCCAATACTGTAACTACAGCGGATGATGCGTTAGTGTTAATAATGAATATTGTAACAGCCGAGTCTGTACAGTATTAAAGATGTAGGCAGGCAAACGTAATTACACTATCTGTTGGAGAAAAACTAAATATTGTATTATTGGTCAAAACTTCCGACACTAAAGTCGACATGTCATTGTAGTGTTGGTTATAACTACAAGAAGTTTGTTTTAGCATCACTTGTTACTTCAAATCTTTCCAAAACAAAATTTGTTGAATTTACTTAATACCAGATTGTGATTGGTGTCCCTCCGGACTACAGACTGTAGGATGTTATAAAGGTCTTAACACACTCGTGTCTTCTTTGATAAATTGCACGACTGATACCTTCACGTAAAACGTGTCATACCAAGTGGAGCGCAGTGTAATCTTATCGAGTCTCTCGTTTCACTCTGTTATTAAACATTCCAGGAAGTGCTAACAACTGACAGTTGAGTTAGACAAAAGCGTCAGAATAAATTCTAAAAATGCGGGCCAAAAACTTAACTATTTTCTCCCGACTTGTTGACGCTTCTTGTTTGGAACTTATCAGAAAATGTCACTTTTAATAAAGAACACGATATAATTATAAACTTATTTAAACCGACACAAATGACCCACGATAAGCTACCAACGAAATCCAAGTACCGGTTATTTCATTCTAGGGATTGACCAACTTTGAATGATGAGATAACCAAACTATTACCTGTTGATTAAAAAGTTAATACAAGAGGATAGTTGATTCTACGATATGCGCTTCTATTGCTTACTTGATGTGTCCGTCCTATTTATGATTTTAAATTGCAACATGTGTGTTTTTTTATCCGATTCGCAATAACTTAACAACAATAATACAGTCTCAAATTTTGTAACAGACATACTTCTAATGAAATAACTGCGAAAGTTAAATATTTAAATTACGTAATCTCTAATAAACCTTCAATTACACTTATAACCTACAACTCGCCCTACCTTCAAAATGTTATCTAAAATGTGTTTAATTTCCTTTTGAAATGCATGCTATGCTATATACTTTGAATAATTGAAGAAAGAAAAATTTGCTTGCGTCCATCGGGATTAGAACCCGGGACCTTTGGGATACAGGCCCATGCTATATATATATATTTTGAATAAATGAAGTACATGAATATATTTCTCTCTTCATTAATTCGAAATATATATATATCAGAATTTACTCCCACTGTGAAATAAGTTTCTGATCAGTAATTTACTACGTGGGGACGATAAGAATTTACTCACACTGTGGAATAAGTTTCTGATCAGTAACTTATTACGTGGGGACGATCAGACTTTACTCACACTGTGGAATAAGTTTCTGATCAGTAACTTACTACGTGGGGACGATCAGAATTTACTCACACTGTGAAATAAGTTTCTGATCAGTAACTTACTACGTGGGGACGATCAGAATTTACTCACACTGTGAAATAAGTTTCTGATCAGTAACTTACTACGTGGGGACGATCAGAATTTACTCACACTGTGAAATAAGTTTCTGATCAG
>JAQQZZ010119073.1:0-14724 GCA_030265115.1 Mopalia vespertina | reverse complement strand
TTAATGTAAGGTGGTGAAATCAATGTTGGGTGGTGAAATTAATGTAAGGTGGTGAAATCAATGTTGGGTGGTGAAATTAATGTAAGGTGGTGAAATCAATGTTGGGTGGTGAAATCAATGTTGGGTGGTGAAATTAATGTTGGGTGGTGAAATCAATGTTAGGTGCTGTAATTAGTGTGTGGTGGTGAAATTTGCCCACATTTCTGGCATCATGTCCATAAAGCTACTTACATGTGAGAATTTCTTAAAGTTATGAAAAACTTTTAAAGATTTATGAATGCCATTTTTCTTAACTGTGATGCTAAATGATTGTATTTAGGTATTTATTCTGAGCTCATCTCCATTACAATCCTTGTCTGCATCAAAACTTGTACACCACATTCAAATATCCAGACTCTGTCAGACTTACATGTAGTTAGCTTTGTTGACCAACTAACGAATTTTCACCACCTGCTTTTTGTAAATACGCTGTAAAGCAGACATATAGTTGATATACATGTAGATATAATATGACCGGAGAGGAGCACTCTTCTAAACTTTGTAATGGAGAGTACAGTGTACTTGTAGTGTGGAATCAATCATTCCACTAACAAAGATGAACAACAGTGGTGTTACTAAGATACATGTAGCAAAAATTATACCGACAAGTGAATGCCAGGTTTTACCTGTCCTGAACGGGAAGTGATTTATTCAGCTTAGGTGTTGTTTTAACATTATAGAGAACAAGGATTTTGGCCAGGCACATTATCTAAGCTACAGGTACATGCTCTGGTGGCAAATAACCTATAAGTTAAGTTACACCACTGTACACTTACATGTTTGATGTTAGTCAATATACAAGTATGCTGATGGTTTGTTTGATTGGTGTTTTACACCGAACATGCAGAATAATATTACATGTACCAGGGTCTGACCTAACTCAAAAGTTTGGGCTCTCTTCATTTACCATCGAAGCCAAAAAAGGCCAATGTAGAGGGACGACCAGATGAAAGTTACTGATGATTATTGTGAATGGATAGAATGAACAATTTCTTCTACATTTGCTAATTATCTTCTTATATTTTCAGCAATTACAGCTAAATTTGCATAGTTTTTAAACTGCTTGAAAACAGGTCTGGATCAAGCCCTGATTACACTGTGAAATTGAATGAGAATTACCCAGTGCCTACATATTGAAGCCAATTCAGATGCGACGCGACAGTCGCTGGCAGCAGCACGGCATTTGTTGTGTCGCTTGCTAATTCAAACAAGATGCAGTGCGACTTGTCAATTTTCCCCAATGGTTATCGAAGATGCAGGAATCCTTATACATGTATGTCAAGATAGCGTCCCTTTGCAACGAAATGTTGAAAAGTGCTTGCAAATGAAGATACGATATATGATGTGAGCAAATGGATAAAAATGAATCACAGTATTAACTGCAGGCGACTGCTGCGTGAGAGTCGTGCCACTTTGTCCTTAGCATGAACTGTACTACATAATAGGGGGGCGTTCTATATTTCCGACCCAGAAGCGCTGCTACAGGCGATTGTTGTGTCGCGTCTCATGTACATTGGCCGTAAGGCTGTGGTGATCAAATTAGTTAGCTTACAACACCTGTTTTATTGCTAGACAAATGATTTATTTAAGATTTGGTTAAAATTTGCAACACAATGCACCATAATATAATAACATATAAATCACAAGGAATGTACATTTTTAATCTAATTAACTTCTATTTTTTCTACTGATTTAAATAACAACAGCTTCATATCGCAAGCCGTGATAAAAAAAAAACAGTAATGCAGAAGAATTATGCTTCCCGCCAAATCTATTGTATGTGTTTTATAAGATGAAAAAAAACTTCAACATCGTAAACAGAAAAACACAACACATATTTGAATTTGAACATAAAGTTTGGAATAAACATCGGGGCTAACTAAGATGAACAGGTACATGTATATGGTGTTAGTAAAAACACATGTGACTAGTTACCAGTCAGAGGTATTTATCAATAATCTTTGTGATTGTTTGTTTAGGGTTTTATGTCGTACTTATGGTCATTTCACTCAAATGATGGTGTGCCAGCCCAATGAGTATAGGTTTGTTTGTTTGATTGGGGTTTTATGTCGTACTCAAGGGTATTTCACATATATGACGATGTGCCAACCCAATGGATGAAGGAAACCACCCTCGACACACTGGAAACAAACAAAGACAAGACGGGACACATACAGGACAAAAACATAACTTAATACAGACACCACAAACAGATCGGCTTCCTGTTCCCCTTTAGCTCTGAGAGCACCAGGGCAACATGAAGCTCCCTCCATCCACCCACAATAGCCTTATTGATAAGACCTAACTAGTAACATGTTAGTAGGTCTAACAGAATTATACTGTTTTGCAAAATCAAAATCTAGGCAATGAGATTAGAACTTACAGAGGGATCTCTTTCCACTATTGTACACTTTAAACTTTTAGGATTGCGATGGGTAAGCCAGTAGGCAGCCGAGTTACCCATGATGCCGCCACCTATGATCAAAACATCAGTCTCTCGTGGCACTTCAGGTTCAACTGTCGTCACTTGTCCAGTCTTCAACACATTCAATTCGTCTTTTAACATCTTCCAAGCATCGTTACCTTCTCCAACTCCTGGTCGACGTGTGGCAAAACTCCGAGCATACTGTTCATAAAAGTTATTTTCGTACTGCTTTACAAATGAAGTAAGACTATTTTGAGTGTGACCTGCACAAATACATTTATTACCAAGTTTCGGATAACATCGGCTCCTAAAGTGTCGAACGCTTGACCTTGTGATATGATGCACACATAGTGTCTTTACTCGACCGGAGACGATTTGAATCAACATCATTCTGACACTTGTCTAGTTGTTTCAAGAAATCAAATCTTAGGCAATTGCGAATAATGGAACCAGAAGACCTGAACGGCCTATAGGCCTAACTGTTGTATACACTGCAGACTACCGGGATAGGCCTATACCAACAACACGAACTGAATTTGAATATGCTTCTTTGCCATAGCATGCTCCCAGCTTAAAAATGACCTATTTTACACAATATAATGTTACTCTATTTTATGACAGGTCAAGATAAAGCAAAGCGTCAGTCACCGAGTTTTGACATCTCAATCTTGTGTGCACTAAACGCACGTGTGTACACAGGCCATCTTATTCAGAGTTAGGACAACAAATATCTCAGCCGCTTTATCGTACATGTACCTTACGAGGCTCGCGCGGGGGATAGACGTTTCTCATACAGTATATGGCAGTAGAGGTAGGCCAACGCAGGGAAACCTGTAGAGCTGAATCCATTAAATAAAACAACTTTAATTTTTTCCCCTAAATAGTTCTAATAATGAATCGACCGGGAACATTTATAGCATTATCTCACATATAGTAATAAGGGGCGGTGTGTGCGAGGGAAAGGGGCTATATATAGTAGGCCTATACCGGTATCCGTTTCTGTTGAGACAGTTGAACATTTGTTTAGGCCAACTAGCTAACTGAACCCGCATATTATTATACTCGTCGTAACACTAACAACACATATGGGTCATCGATAAACCTAGATATATAAATAGGTGTTGGGCGCTGTGTGCAAAATGGTGTAATATGAGATAAAGAGGGACAACACGCCCATGTGAAGTAGAATCCTTTTCCTACTTAACTAGTAGAGAAGCAATGGACCATATGTAATTTTTAGCGTTGTCGGTCTTTCAGATATCTCTGGAAAGAGTTTAGGTGACAGGATAAGAATGTTAAATCATCTGAAACTCTCTCGACCATCGATCTCGATGTTAGCATATGGGATTGACTAATAATTTATGTGCTGTTACTGTTAGTAGTGGAAATATCTCGAGGAATGTCATAAACGAAACTTCTGCTTACATAATAAATATGCATTTTTTAAAAATATTACTATTGTTATGTTAATTCTTTATTTGAAAGGTGTTGATACCTCGATCTGAGGTTATTTAAGAGGGGACAACTATACCGGCGTCTGGAGCATTAGCCTACGCCTGCCCTAAATATGTAGGCCTATATAGGCAATATATCATTTATGGAACGTAGGCCAACAGGCGAATAGCCCATGCTGCCCAGACCAGCAGCCCAGCCGGTGCCGATGCAGTGTCCCCCTGGGCCTAGGGCCACATTAATTTTAAAGTCCTAGATTCTGCTTGGAAGAAGGTTCAATATGCTTGTTGGGGGAAAGGGTCTAGTACATTTCTTTGCCATGTGGTCTACACTAATCTTGTGATGAGATTTGTGAAATGGAGGCTAAAGACCGGGCTAGGTAAAGTGTAAATACAGAGTTCTGTATGTCTAATTGTCTTTCTAGATGCGAATACGTAGGGCCTATATAGACCTGTCTTATACAATCAATAGAGATACGACTTTCAGCCGTACGAAACCTCTAGAAATAAGGCCTGCGTCTGTACAAAACATGATATTGAAAATCTTTATGTCATTTTACCTCGCCAAAAAACATTCTGTCCTGTTACTGAGATGAACACTAACCAAGTGACGGTTCCCAACCAGGAGATACCCAGGCATATTCCGCCAAATGTCGTTCTCAAATCAGGAAGACAGTTTTAATCGATTAAATATGAGTAGGGTAGGGTATACTGCTGAGATATGATTAATTTTGACGTGAAAATGGACGTCAAGTGGGTATATGGGTATAGATCTAACCCAAAAGTGTTCAAGGAAGAAGTCGGAATGGTTTAATTAATATGGCCATACATTTTTTATATACATATTAATAGTATAGACTAATAGTCAAATTGACGCCTCACTACTGATGACTAAAAAAAAAACAATTAGTACATAATAAAGTTGAAGCCTTCCTTATTATGCTGTCTGTGACACGGCTCATTTTTTTTATTATTTAGAAGAATAAAGTTTTAAATGCCTATATGTGTGTTCTTGTTTTAACAATTCAATAAGAAAAGAAGAAAAGAAAAAAAAAAAATGATCTGTTAAATATTGAATTGATTGGTGGGCGGCTTTGCCCAACTTGCCCATTTGTCGACTTTTCCCAGTAACTGAGAAAAGCAATAAATTAAGAAATCAAGCAAGCCAGCGCAAAAATTACCAAATTGTCTTTTTTTGTTTGAGTTAGACTTAGAAAATAATTGCATTTAGGCATACTAAATAAGAATAAACCTGTCGCCGAATATAATATTCACTTTCAATTTGTCAACGTAATTGTCATTTTTCAGAATAGAAAGAATGGTTTTGTGTTTCAGCTGTTGTTAGACTGTAAATATATCCGGATAAAAGTGGCCATTCGACTTTTGGCAGTCTGCGCTTTGCTTTGTTGTTGTTGTAACCTGGCTGCAAGTGGACAATTTCCTGATCAACTGTTGAGGTTAAACCATCTTCGCGAGCCAACGTTAAGACATGGATGTATTAACCTTGGCAAATTAGAAACCTCTATCATGTTCTCCGAGTCGACTAAGGGCACATAATCTTGTCCCTCTCGGGTTTTTTCCTAAATCCACCTGCCAATGAAATAAGCCGATTCAACGACAGTAAGAGTCTACGACCGAGGGAAAAATAATGACGGAAAGCAGTGCTCGAAATCTACTTATAAACACGATGAAAATCAGGTTTGTGTTCACAGTTTATATCCCCATATCCCTGGATATCCAAATCCAGTCGTTGTACTATTTCTTGGAGTCTCATTGTGTAACGATCAAGTACTATTTAGCTTTTCAACGCAGACGGGCTGAAAAGGTTTGAAAAGAACTATTAAAACAATTTCACATGACTGTTGTGCGATAGAGCGTCGCTGATAGGCGATTTTGGGTGTATGCTGCCAATAGAAATCCAGCATATATGAGACTAGGCCAGATTACAAATAAGCCATGTAATGTCGCATGGTACGTCTCTCTATAGAAGTCTATATATAGAGATACCATGACGTGTTCGGATGATGAGGATAAATTTGCTCAGCATATGCTCTCGCTTAGCCTGTCAGTGGAATAATTAGACTATTATCGTTTTTCCATTCATCGTGAAAGTCTACACAAGACGATAGGTGCACAAGCGAAGGTTTGATACGGTCACTTGCTGTGGGGAGAAATCGTTTTTCAGTAGTTTTTGGACATATGTAGAATAAAGGTAGACGTGATAAAACGGTTTGCCATACTAGTATGTAGGCCTATCAGTATTGTTGTATAACCAGTTGGAGCTGACTGAGAATAAAGCGCGGCGCTAACTCGATCGTGTTGATTTTACCAAGACATGTCCGTAACCTATAGTGACTGAGCGTCTCCTGCAGAGATTGGTCACATGATAAATTATGCAGTACACATTTTCTCTGAGTAAAGCACAGGTGATGGCCTAGAACTAATTCTTGGAATAAACATGCACTAGTTTTCAGGAAACACCTACATCGTCTTGGTAAGTAAGTGTCAAAGGTGAAAAAGTGGAACCAACTGCTTCGAATGTTTATGTACAGTCAATTCACACCTGTTTCAAACGAAAACTGCAGTCACACTTATAATCCATGTTGGAACATCATTCGACACTTTCCGTACCGTAAATAATCTCGGGCAATATATGGGCAATTTTTGATGGCCTACTTATCCACGTGTTTATTGTTTATGTCTGAAGGCTATTCTTGTGATGATATGCTGACGTCATTGGAGCTACATTACTATTAAATAACTTACAGAGGACAAAATTAGTATTATTTACAATAATATTTACAATTCTTTCAACAATAAGAAAGAAACGGTGTTTTGTTAAAATGTGATTTTACCCAAGAAACTGGCTTGATTAGCGTGTTGTTTTTTTTGGTTTAAATCCGCGGAGTTGTTTGGTTCATTTCCAAGCATGCTCTCAAAACATACGGCGGTTAACATTAGGCCTACACGTTTGTTGTGTAATATTATTGCTTGCATTCACCTCCGAGATAATTGTAGCGGTACGCAAAGAGTTGAAGGATGTTCCGACATGTCGTACGCCATGCCAGGCCATCGCTTTGAATGTTATAGTCCTCGCGCGATAGAGCTGGTGAATTCAAGCACAATAAATTGGAAAGGCCGAACAGTTTCCCAAGAGTTTCAACCTATAAAATTTCCTTTGTAAAGTAAAATAAAAAACAACTATCAAAAGTCTTAAATATATTATGTTTAAGCTACTTGAAGCAAGCACTGTTACAAGTATATAAATGTAAAAACAAGAGCAATCCGGCATTTAAATTTGGACGGTATACCGTCAACAAAACTATCTAATACAAGATCAAACAAGATTCTTGAAATAGTCCGTTAAATTCTTGAAAAAGTAATTCAGCCGCTCAGCTGATGTGTTTTGACAGGAAATTTGGAGATCAACTTCTGTCATAAAAAACAAAAAATATTGTCTCTAAGCTATAAGCTATACAATTTAATTGTGTTTTTATTTATACTCCCATGACTGGTACACTTCAATATAACAGTCTGCTTTAATGACTCGTATACATCAATATAAAAATGGCAATGATATCTGTGTTAGTTTTCCTACACTCGCTGCTCTGTTTATGTGACTATATATTCATATTTAAAGTGTAGAGAAACGAAACATACAGAAATAGACTTGTAGTGCAAGAGACCTTAAGTACATGAACCTTAAAGTGCACGTAAATTAGAGCACACGAGTTCCCATTTTAGTAATGTATCTACGGCAGCGTAGAGGGGCCACGTTGCGATTTTTTTTGGGCAGGTTATCTCCTAATTAGGAGATAATAAGTCCTAATAAGAAAATAATAAATCCTAATTAGGAGATAACATGACGACTATAGGTTCTCATCGGAAGACGAAAGGACCTATTTGGAGGACAATAGGAGAACATTTGTCCCAATCGGGAGACTATTAGTCCGAATCGAGAGACTATTAGACCCAATCGGGAGAATATAGCCTAAGTACCAATATACTTTCCAGATTGGACTTATAGTCTCATGTTGGTACTTATACCCTCCCGATTGGGTCCAATAGTTTCCTGATTATGATTTATGGTTTATCGAGTAATATATTGTTCGTGCGGTCCAGACTATATGATAAGTGAGATTATGCTTTATAGTGTACTAAGGTATGAGTAGTTGGGGTATTATTTGCTATAACATAATAAGGAAGGCGTGTGCATTACCAAGTACTAAATTGTTTGTGCATTATATGTACCCCACTACATGCT
Organism: Mopalia vespertina; assembly: GCA_030265115.1. Classification (NCBI taxonomy): domain Eukaryota; kingdom Metazoa; phylum Mollusca; class Polyplacophora; order Chitonida; family Mopaliidae; genus Mopalia; species Mopalia vespertina. The sequence continues at coordinate 6,545 of JAQQZZ010119073.1, read as the reverse complement.
AAGTTAGGGTTGTGAGTTATACAGTACTACTGTGCGGGTGGCAAGCACCTTAGTACATAATAAGTAAGGGTTGTGTGTTATTAAGTATTAAAGTGCAGGTGTGTACCACCTTAGTACTTATAAAGAAGGGTAATTATTTATTATGTAGGAAGGTGTGATTATCTAATAGCAAATCCTAGCCTTAATTCCACATGTCTTCCCCATCCCTTTCATTGCTTTCATGTAGAGCGCTTGCTTATTATTTACAGCCCGAAAATAGCACCTCCAATCACCTCACTATATCAACAGTAGCACCTGTGCAGCCCGCGCGTGCGCATAGTTGGTTCACAACACCTACAATACGCTTTAAAAGACATTTCTTGAGCGTAAAATGGCTGTATCGCTCTCCGCTTTGGATAGTTCCCACATGATATGAAGGTGTGACAGCCATGTTGGCTACGTATAGCCAAAGGGGATAACTAGTATTGTCTTTGTTGTGATTTCCACTTTATGGTGCCAGGAGTCGCTTTTGCTTAAAATATTTACGTATTGGCCTTTTTTTTCAACGTCAAAGTCATTGCATAATATGGTTTACCATCTGTCGCGATCATTACATTGTCCATATCGTGCAACCGCCATGCATAGAATTAATTCAACACATAAACACTTTTTTAAACCACTGATTCAAGGCACCCATTCTCCGTATTACTATATAAGATTTGCATCCCCTTTCTCTATACAACGGAGTCTAGTCCCAGAACCACTGCATTGGCGGTAACCTGTGACGTCACCACGCTCTCGCCACACCTTAGCCTACTGCATAATAAATAACAACCGTTCGTCCCTGCCTTATTATGTACTAAGGTGGTACACCCCCGCACCTTAGTACCCAATAACACACAACCCTTACTTATTATGTACTAAGGTGCTAACCACCAGCACTTTAGTACTGAATAACGCACAACCCTAACTTAGCATGTAGTGGGATACGAACCACTAGCGCCACTGTACCCCACTACATATAAAGCACAAACAATTTATTACTTGGTAACGCACAAGCCTTCCTTATTATGTAACAGCAAATACTAACCCAACTAATCATGCCTTAGTACTCAAGAACGCGGCTTCGGACTACATAAAAAGCATAAACACGTACTTATCATGTAGTCCGGAACCAGTCCGCACAACCCTTCCTTATTATGTAATAGCAAATACTAACTCAACTGCTCACCCTATAACATTACCCGTATCCGATCGTCCCAAATCAGGGACTCTGATCATGATGATTGTGTCACATCGAGACCCTGCCAATTGTGGACTCAATCGGGACAATCCTATCGGAACGTAAATGATAGTATCTGAACGGGAAACCAGATCGTGAAAGATCGTGTCACCTGAAAGTGACCAATCGTGACTATATCGTATCCAAGCGCACCAAATGATACCAGAATGTATCGACTCGCATTACCTCATATCCAAACTTGACATTTCAGAGAAGTTCCACGATCAGCTACGACTGACCAATCGTCACGTTCGTAACGAATCGCACGACAGAAGGAATCTAGCATTAGCGTGTTCGCCTACTATCCCTCTTTATTGTACCACACACGGGTTCGAGCCCGTATGTTGCCCTTTATGAGTAAGTCGATTCTAATCAGGAAACTATACGTCGCCGTGTTATCTCCTAGTTAGGACTTATTATCTCCTAATTAAGACTTATTATCTCATAATTAGGACACAATTTATCTCATAATTAGGATATATAACCTCCTAATTCGGATTTATTATCTCCTAATTAAGACTTATTATCTCATAATTAGGAGATAATCTGCCAGGAAATTTTTCACAACGTGGCCCCTCTTCGCTGTCGTGTGTATCAGACAGTGGGTGGGGGACACAACCAACGCTTGTTGTTGATGGGCAAAGCCTTTAAACTGCGGGAAAAATACATAAACGGTGTAATTTAATATCGGCTGTTTGTGCCGTTTCTTATGTGTGTTCTGGAGAAATCCAAGTAAAATAAACAATGAAATGTTAATCACGTCTTAAATAGATTAAGAGTATAATTTTAATGTGGACAAATTACACAATTGGAAATATGTTTCAGTTAAGCACAATAATTACATGCTCAATCAATCAATCAATCAATCAATCAATCAATCAATCAATCAATCAACCAACTAATCAATCAATCAATCAATCAATCAATCCATCCATCCATCCATCCATCCATCCATCCATCCATCCATCCATCCATCCATCCATCCATCCATGCAATCAATCAATCAATCAATCAATCAATCAATCAATCAATCAATCAATCAATCAATCAACCAATCCATCAATCAATCAATCAATCGATCGATCAATCAATCGATCAATCAATCGATCAATCAATCAATCGTGGTATACGTCCTTGATGTAGGCATTCAATGTTACAATTACTGAGCAACACTGTCAAACTGTTGTATTTTTCTTTCTGTCTACAGTAGTTTATTTGTGCCATTTCATAGAATGTTTAACAATTGGATTACTTGGTAACATGTAACAATGACAGCAGATGGCCTCGCTAGTTATAACTCCGGTCAAAATTGATACCGTTAGATGTAATATATACGAGGTGAAATAACCTTACTTTTCCAATGTTACGTCTTGAGTTGATACATAAAACTTTATAACGCATACTTCAGAAAGTTTCTTAATGTCAAGTTTTAATTAGAGAATGGCGATGTTGTCTGATCCCACAGAGGACATTAGATGTAACTGCCACAAACACATTACCATAGTGATTCTGGGGCAGCTTGTTGGCCTGACATAAACCGTTCAGACTGGTGACAACACTGAGGCGAAGCACATTCTTATTAACACCTGACAATCAATAAGGTGAAATTACCTGGCATTTCTGAGACATTACAATAAAGTGAGCCAGAGAATGGCTGATTACTCCTACAGTGGTCTCATTGTAGCCGCATTAATAACTTCTCTGCGTGATACTGGGTGATTATGTAGTCACAACGGGCGAAATTTTACCTTACTTTGACCTTAGTCGATATATGGCACAGAGAAGAAATTGCTACCACTTGACTTTGGACTTCAGAAACATTTCGTTGCAGTCCACGACTTTAACCAAACATGGGACGCAAAAACATATCATCGGTATCAAAAGGCTCTTTTCGGTCGTCACCAAAAGGTTCATTTCGATCTTCACCAAGAGGATCTTATCGAACTCCATCTAGTGTAAAGTTCAGCAATTCTCTAGTAGAAAGGTAAGCAATGTAGTGTTTTAGTTATATTTGCTCTTTAATGTTTTACTTATTTTGGTTGTGTTTTGTTTTGGATCTCAATCATTCGGCGCTATATATAAAACATATATGGTCATCTGGCATTGTTTTAAGAATGTATCAGTATCAACAAAGACAACCAGGCATATACCAAAAAAAACAACATTAATCGCATAAAAAAGTTAATTTAAAATGCAGTTAATAATTCTATAATCCCTGACGTTATACAGCGCAATACAGTAGAATAACACAACATTTTGTTATTGAGTTTTATTTTTATGCCGAAAGCATCGACTGTTAAACCTTCAAACTGGGGAAGAAATGAGAAAAGTGGATAAAATGTATCCTGTCAACATATAATTAAATTGTATGCCGAAGACTCAGACCTGAGTTGATATAGAAAAATTTAAGTAAATGATGAAAAGACTGTACCCAGTAACCACAGGCAGCAGTGCCGCTTTACTGAAATTAATCATTTCGTATACCATTAACATTCAACTTTTATCCTTACGTCTGAAGTTAAGAAAGGTACTAATGATAGGAATGTTACTCAAAATATTTTTTTGCATATTACAATAATTCTATTTCACAAAAAGTGTATCTTATTTTGATGGGTTCACGTAAATAAGCTTTAAAGCTAGACATTAATAAGATTACGGTTTGCTAATCTATCCAATGAAAACAGTCTTTAAGTTTGAATATTTTCATATCCAAACACTTTAATATTCCGCGTACTGCAATAGTTGTATTTGTCGAGGAATATGCCTCCATTTTGGTCATTTATCATCAATTAGGTTTACAACCAACCATACACATTCTTATTAAAATAAAGAAAGGGAGTTAACTCTGTAAACTGCCAGCAGATGACGCTGTATTTCGATAGGTTCCAAAGGGTACCAAGGAAGGCCCCCTTTATATTTAGTTTAAAAATTGTCACTCTTCCTGGTTCTGCTATTCGGATATCCTGTATATCAGAAAAACACACATTAAAGGGCAACAACTCTTCTTATTACAGTGTAAATCCGTGAAATGTCGACAGGGTTCACAAGCTAATAACAATGCATCATACATCTAAATTTTGAGATATGGAGTTGTATCTCCGGCTATAGTGTTAACGGCAAACAAGACGGACAAACGTACGTGTTTAAGGCCAAGGTCTAGAATCAGCTTCTGAACGAAAACACTCCACTGTCAGGCAGGTTCTCAAAATGTATGAAGACGAAATGCAAGCTAAATATTTACATACCTGATACTGCCTCCTTTGTTGGGCAACAAACTAGAAATGTTTATTATTTGGTGGAACGTTTGAATTGTGACTCAGAAATGTGTTATACCTCATTTATTGTTAGTGTATGAAACAATTGATTGATTGATTGATTGATTTATTCAACCATGAGAATATACATAATATCTATGAAATTCCAATTTTAATTTAAGCACAATTTAATACAGGACTATAGCATTGCTGAGCTTCCATTTTCGACCAACAGATCAAAGAAAAAATAATTTCTAAGGGTTGATAACTACAGATATAATAGAAATAACTACAGTGATAATATTATGGCTTATCCTTTCTTAGTGGATACAGAGATCAGGAACAAGAAACCCAGCGATACACAAGATAACGTGATTGTCGGGCGGGAATAAATCTCAGAGAGTTTGTTATATCCCACATAATGTTTTTTTTAATATAAATAGACATTGAGGGGACAAAAAGAGCAACACAAAATGTACTTTTTTTAACAACAAAAACAAAAAAAAGTCCCGTTTTTCTGTGATATTTATAGTAAAATGTATCGACTTATACTTGCAGACAATTAAGAAAATGACTGTAATCGGGATTTAAAAGAGATGAACTAGAAATTGAACGCAAGTCATTTGGTAATTTATTCCATTCACGGGGCGCAACAGCATTAACTGAGAAATATGAAAGATTAGTTCTATGGAAAGGTCTCTGAAAATCTAGAGCTTCTCTTGTTCGGTGGGCATGGTGTATGGCTTGTTTGGGTAAATAGTCAGAGAGGCATGGAGGTATACAATCAGGCTTGTTAAAGAATTTATGTGCAAATAGAAGCGTGCTTAAGCGAATAAGTTCTAAAATGGGTAGTATTTTTAGATTGCAAAATAAGGGAAATGTATGCGCAAGTCGGTGAGAATAATTTATAAGGCGAATGGCCCGTTTTTGTAAGACTTTTAGTGGTCTCAAATGAGATACGTATGTATTACCCCACAAAATATTGCAATACGAAAGGTATGGATGGACAAAAGAGTTATATAGAATGAAAAGTGTGGATTTATTTATAGAATCTTTGAGGTGTCGTAAAATTCCTATATTTTGAGAAATGTTGGACGAAATATAATCTATGTGGGTTTTCCAGTTTAATTTGTCATTCAAAAATATCCCAAGAAATTAGGATTTGTTTATCTTCTCCACTGGAATACCAGAAATACTTACAACAGGTAGTAAAGCAATAGCTTTGTGAGTAGTTGGTGCAATTAACATATATTTATTTTTTTCAACGTTGAGGGATAAACGATTTGCACAGAACCATATATGCAGCTTGTCAAGTTGACTATTCATCGTGTTAATCGAGTCCGCTGCATTATCAGCAGAGTAGATACAGCTTGTATCATCAGCAAACAGAAAAATGTGCAATAAATTAGAAAAATTTAAAATTTCGTTAATGTATAATAAAAATAAAATTGGACCTAGTACCGAGCCCTGTGGAACACCACAAGACACAGGCCTTGGGTGCGAGAGGGTGTTACTGTACGACACAAGTTGCGACCTTACTGTTAGGTAGCTTTCAAACCAGTGGTTGCATTGTTCTCGAAAGCCATAATGGTTCAATTTTTCAAGTAGAATTTTTTGGTTGACAGTATCGAATGCCTTCGATAGGTCCCAAACAACTACAGCAGTATAGAGTTTATTCTCTTTCGCAGTTTCTAATTGGTCATAAAGAGAGCCAACTGCATACGACGTAGAGTGGTTCCTTCGAAACCCAAATTGATTAATGTTATGTCTTGTATTACGTTCAAGAAAATCGAGAATAGAGTTGGTGGCCAGTTTTTCAAGGATTTTTCTGAAGGCAGGCAAGATGGAGATAGGCCTGTAATTTTCTAACAGATTTGGTTTGCCGGCTTAAAATATTGGGGAGATTTTGGCTTGTTTTAGGCAGCCTGGCACAACTCCTGTAGTAAAGGACACATTAAAAATATGAGCAAGAGGGATAGAGATATGCTCAGCAACCAATTTGAGAACTGATATCCGGATTTCATCTAGTC
>JAQQZZ010119062.1:0-14724 GCA_030265115.1 Mopalia vespertina | reverse complement strand
TAACGTCGCCCCAAATATTGGCGGAAATTAATGCGCGATGGCCTGGCATGGCGTACGAGAGTTGTCTTAGTCTCGTCATCTATAGAAACTCTCGCGAGAATACGATTGCCAACCCAGGCGAGGTTATGTACTGTCTTTTACTGTTCAATAACAAACCGTCCTCGGAAGCAACCGTAGCATGCAAGTAGTGGCCTCCTGATACGGAGATAACTCAATGAGGGTTCTTTTTTCAACAGGTTTCTGTCACCTGGTAATGCGCAAGCACTGTCCATTTACTTAAATGTAATGCAGACCTAAGTTTGGTAATAACAGCAATCAAATTCCAGATAACGAACTGAAATGGTATCAGCAGGTTACTGAACTGTATGTTTTCGTAAATCTCAGTGAAAGTTTGGCAGTGTACATTCCAGCCCTATGGCTCGACTGGAGCTGTCGTACAAAATCATGCCTCTGGCCAATGCCAGTATGACCAAATTGATGTCTTCCCGTCTTTGTTTAGCACTAAGGAACATAACTTGTTCAACCAAACAAAACACCAAAGATGTGATAATTGTGTCCAGGTGGCAATTTTATGTTGGGGCACACCGTCGTCATGTAAGTAAAATATCACTGAGAACGGCGCTAAGCACCAATTAGTCAGGCAATGAATAATACATACCGCGGGCCGTCGTTCCCAGGATGAGTGGGATAGCTGGACAACCGCTGTACGTAACCTGATGTAGAGTTTATCGACAAGCCCTAAGCAAATTTTACTGCTGGTATAATGCTATATCCGGTCTATTAGGTCTATCCAATTTCCTGTAGTTTATAACATTAGGAATAGGCCTACCAACTGGAGATAGCAAGCGATCTCGCCATTACATATAATTCTAAGCTGTCACAGAGTCAGCAATGTAGTTGCGATGTATGCCAGTCCTATTGCTGCTAAACATTTACGTAATCATATGGTATATAATTATCAAGTCATGTTATATTCGTTTTTGATAATGGACTCCACGGAAAATTGGCTTTGTGGAATAAATCTCTGGGGAGTATTGAGATAACACGCTTTGTGTATGATCGACATCGAAATCATTGAAACTTTGGCTAAGTTCCATGTAACGACCGAAGGCCTTCGGTGTTTGCTAATAGAAGTACATGTCAGCCTACATGAATTAGTCACACACCCTGTAAGATCAGGTTAATTGAACCCGCACCAGACGGTAGGTGTCCATTGAAACAGGAACAACTGTAGTGACAATTGATATGCCATACGCGCAAAGTTATCCCCCTTGACGTGCCTCTCTCCGGTCTTTATCGGAGCATGGTGGTTAGTTCAATGCTTGACTTTCCGAGATTAATGCTGTTCTTGTGTTACTAAATGTTAAAGATAGTTATTTGGACTCTAAAGATATTAGAGTTTTTTAATCAATGAATCTGCTCAGGCTGCAGATCGGACGTGTTTTCCATGTTAAAGCTTTATTAAGTGTTCAATTTCCGATTTAGTGAAATTGACTCTATCTTATTGTTTAAGTTTGACGGAGTTTTACAAAGCTAAAAAGGCTGCATAAATAATTTTAAGCGCTTTAAATATAGTTTTACTAGCCGCTGTTGAGTTCTTGAGCTACAATAAATCTTCAGTATTAAACCCATGGTTTTAGCATACTTGTGAGCATTCCTGTCTACCTGCGATACCCACAACGGATGTTTGTCAGAATTGCGTATCTGAGCTGGCAACGCCTGTTATAATTGTTATCAAATGGGGTGCAATGAACATTACCCATATCAAAAGGAGAACGGAACTGAAGAATTCCAAATCTCAAATCGCGATCTGGTTTTGTAGTCAATGATTGCTCTGCTGGTTGCTCGTCTATACAAATTACGGACCCATTTGATGACGGCGATCAGTCGATTCACATAGGGGCCTACAGGCGTTACAGACTGCAATGATGGGACGTGGTCTACCGCTCATTAGCAAACGTGACAATTATGGTCATTGCTATTTTATAAAGGGGTGACTTTGGTCATCAACTAAACGTAATTGAGAAATGTAACAATTAAAATGATTTATATGTTACATTTTTATAAAAGAAGGAAACATCGTATTAGCCTTACGATGCAGCATTCGTTGTACATACCAGATGTGTATTACCCTAATGTTTGCAGATGGTATTCGTTTTCATTGACACTAACCGCAGATAATTGGCCGAAATATGTGAGTTTTTTTTTAGTTTTTTTACAAAAATCAAGCTAAAACGTTCCATGCTATCCGCTGAAAACTCAAATTAAACGGCTCTTATTTGTGAGTTTCCTAATGCAATTGTTATGTATTGAATGGAGAAGACCATATATCAATCGAGACAAATGAATCGCCGTGACAAGAAAAATTGGAGTAGTCAACAACAGCTTGTACAGGTTTCCATAAACACAACGTCACCGTAATTAATTAAGATACTAAGTCAGTTTTTTTTCTTCTCCAATTTCGTATCTCCTTACTGCCTCAGTCATTCTGGCTTGTTATGTAATACATTGTAAACAACACAATATTTGCATGTGCTTTGTCCTGTATTAGTCTCTTGTTATTAGTAATAGTTGACAAATAAATTAAATACCCTAAGAGGATAATTGATTTTTGAATTTTTGTCAAAAGTGGTAAATATGACATAGGTATTTTATTAGGATGGCGACAAGAACGTGAATCCAAGGCGAACACATTTTTGGTAGTCAAAGTGATACTATCTTTTTTTAACATTGGGAGAAATACATTTTCTACAGAACAAAACATTTAACATTTATGGTAGTGTTTGTGTGACTTTAAACTGCGGGAATATATCGCTCTTATCTATATAAGAGTCATACAATGGAGTACGACAGTACGACGTTAAATAATGCAAATCCATCAATCAATCAACCAATTATTCAATCAATCAATCGGAACCGGAATACTCCTCGCTCAATATACAATGAGACATTAAATTAGAAGCATAAACGAACTGCTTACTGTACGTTAAAATAATTTAGCGAAAGTCATACTTCATTTCTTAGCACCAGCTTCTTGAACACAACGTTCAGATATTCATAATGAATAGATGACATTAAGAGTTGTAGTCCCTTCGGGCATGTGTTACTCGCAAATCCGCAGAAAGCTACCCACTGATTGGAACGAGTGTACATGCTTGAGCCATGTTGCCAAATACTGTTATTGTATGCGAATACTGTCATCTGGTGGAAAGCAATATGACCCCAGCTTTGGCCTGTGATTAAAAACTCCCATAGGAGGGAGAAACCCTGTCTAAAGAAAACCTTCAAACTCTACGTTGATTTGGGTATATTCTGCTGCTTTACGTTGCGTATGTTTGTCGGCCTTACGTTGGGTATGTTCGTCGGCTTTACATTGCGTATATTCGTCGGTTTTACGTTGCATATGTTCGTCGGCTTTACGTTGCGTATGTACGTCGGCTTTACGTTGCGTATGTTCGTCGTCTTTACGTTGCGTATGTTCGTCGGCTTTACGTTGCGTATGTTCGTCGTCTTTACGTTGCGTATGTTCGTCGGCTTTCCGTTGCGTATGTTCGTCGGCTTTACGTTGCGTATGTTCGTAGGCTTTCCGTTGCGTATGTTTTTGCTGCTGAAATGATATTCAGTGTATGTTGAACGGTATCCACATGTTAAAGGTGGTTGGGTCATCGTAGACATTTTTAACCGGTAGCAGGAGACTGTAAGTCCCAGGAGATGTTTAATCGTTGTGGTTGCAAAATGCAGATTGCAGGTGGTTAGGAGGGAGCTTCCTGTTGACCTTGTGTTCTTAGATCTAAAGGGCAACAAGAAACCCGTCTGTTTTGTGTCTTGTCATGTGATTGTCCTGTGTTGTCTTTGTTTGTTGCCAGTGGCGTCGAGGGAGGTTTCCTTAACATATTGGACAGCCACGCTTTCATATGTGTGAAATAATCAATTCTCCTGGAACAGTGTGGTATTTGTTTGTGACAGCGAACATGAGAAGAATACAATCATAACCTCGTGACATTTTAAGACCATAACCTTGGCTTGGCTTTACGTCTGTTTGTTAGACAGTAATTGGAATTCGGACGTTTTTTTTAAAGGTACGCAAACATTTTTCTCGAGAGCTTTATTCTATAGCACGTAGCCTATTTACAAACAGCTTGGCTTTCTTGCATACGTAATGTTATCGAGAGACCCTGTAGATAGACACAATGACATTGTAACGGGCCATATGTCCTTTCTGAGACCAGACAACAGAGTTTTGTAATGAAACCTTTTTCTCTGTAAGTGATGAATGTTTTATGCGACACAGTCTTTAGCACTTGCCATAAACATTACTTATGTATCCCAGTCGTAGCTTCAATCGGTTCTATGATTTAATCGGTAGATTATTGGGTTAAGGTTAACGGATTTCTCTACGGAACTCGAAAGCACAACCAGATCAGTCTCAATTATTGTAAAGATCATCGTTTAAGATCAATTACATCATTGGTTTATTAATTAATACTAATTAACCACCTTGACAATAAAACGCAAACAAAGAAAACAACTGTTGATAGATTTAATAACGTTTGTAGGCATATTTGTGTGTAACTGAGTGATTGATTAGCATATAGAGATCGCCATTAAATAACCTAATGCTGGTAGAGTATTGAAATTTAGTTTAGTTTCCACCTTGGGTATATACGTCGTCTTAGACCCCTTTTTGATTTTTAAGAAAAACAATATTTCTAAATCCAGTATTACGCAGAATACAGGTCGGCATATTATAAACGTGTATTTTTTGTAAAGCTTCGATACTCTTGGTAACAAATAGATATTGGTGAAGATCCAATAATTTCTTTGGAACTTAATGTAAATTTAATTAATGTGGACAGAAAAAAAATACAATGCAATAAGAATTTTTGTGTTGTGCTTATGAGAATGTATCTATATGAACACAAACTAAATGAGTTTATTAAGTTGAACAACCCTTGAACCAATGTTATAGCTCTATTGAGAAAGATATTTCGTTTAATACACATGTAACTTCATTCACCTTAACATGACAAAACAGCACAGCAGCGGTGAGCCTAATCTACTGTGATAATCCCACTAATCTCCAACGCCTTGTCCATTGATAAAACTTAATTCAGGACTCACATTTAATTTTTTGTAATTGGAATTTCGATGTTATATCTTCACTATCATAAAATTTGAATGTATAACTTTAAACCAAAGACCGCAAATGTTTACTCGTCACATAAGTAAAATACCATTGAGTACGAGTTCAAAGACCATATTAGTCAATAATTCAATCAATAAATAAATCAATCAATCTGCTTTTGGACTGCTTTTTATTCGTTTACCTTGCCTTGTACCGCTCAGAATTGAAGGCAAGGAGGTTTTTCTGTTTTGACTATCGATTGAGCTTTCCCAAATGTGAATACCCAGATAATCATCACCTACTGAAATGTTAAGCAATTAAATGCTAAATTTACTCGAAAGCCTTCCCTACTTAAATCCACATTCGTAGATTTAAAAAAGCTCTACTTGAATGGTGTGTGTTAGAAAATGTTTAGCGAAGTTTAAGTCATTATGTTGACGATAAAAGCATCGCTTAAGGTGATATTCTTTTCTCCCTTGATCAAACAAAATGTCATTCTTTCTCATTGTCGATTTTGCACATGACTACGTCCATCGCAGATACGGCTTATTAACTTGTTTCAGTTTTATGTTGATTTCAGAAATATAGGGAGTCACAAGATGTGGCTTCGATAATCGCTGGGGTGTATGAGAAAGGCAGAGTGAGAAATGGACGATCTGTCGTGATATAAATCAAATATCCTTGAGTACGTCGCAAAACCCCAATCAAGCAATTATTGTATGCTGCTTGTGATGTCGAACGGGGTTTGCTTCACCGATTGGGCTGGCACGCCGTCATAAGAGTGAAATAACCTTTAAGTACGGCGTAGGTCTAAGAGAGAAAGTGCTGACAGTGGAATATACAAATCAGATACATGAGAAGGAAAATAAGCTAACTTAATGTGCGTTCTATTATCGTCCTGTATTTCTGTAACTGTTGAAACCGTACATACCGTTAGTTTGCTTCAATACAGCTTTCGTTTGTCAAGCGTTTAACCTTTAGCTGTCACTCGCTTTATCGAACCACTTTCGACTTGTTTCGACACCATACGTTCGTCTCACAACTCTGTCATTATCTCTTGGAAATAAAATCTCTTTAGCAGTATAAAAATACAAAAATGTGCCGTTGTAGATAGCAGGCACGGGAAATCAACAATCATTACATGATGGCCTTTTATAACATACTTGCAGGAATCGTCTTCGGTCTTTAATACAAGTCTTTCCCGTGAATGATTGGCAGAGGTGGAAATTATACGTCGTAGATGTGTGTTGTTAATGTAAAAAACCGATACAGAGAAATAGTTCACTTTGATGTTGATATATATTTTGCTAGAATGTGTGAATGATTTGGCTCTAGTCATTATTAGCAAAGGCTATATTCTAGCTGTATATAACCAACAAGTTTATGTTGAACAAAAATTTTATTATAAATAACAATCCAGGGCAACTTAATTTAGCCATTAGTTGAATTCAATACTCATATAATTTTTTTTCATAATTTGTCTTTTGCTGCAATAGTGAGCCAGACTACCTGTATTTTTAAATGTGTAGTGCGAGTATGCATATTCATAAGTTAAAACTCATGTGACCTTCACACGTGGAGTTTGGAAAAAGAAGGGACGAGAGACGGACATGAGAACAGCACACCCAAACTGTTTTGGTATTGTTTGTACGTATTAACACTGATCAAGCTACTGGAAATAAACGCAGTATTAATCTTTAGAAGGCTATTGTCTACCAAGTTAATGAGATAGCGCTGCCCTGTTACACAACGTGTCATGAACAAATCTATACACAATTGGGTTCTTACATATTTACATTAAATATTTTTTTAGTCTGTCATCTCAAGTGTTTTTCGATGAACTTACTGATTCCACGTTGGTCAGATATCCTATTTGTATCCAATATGTTTAAACCGTGTATTATATCCAATATACAACATAAGAATAATACTAAGCTTTACATAACTATGTAAACAAAGCTGTCTGTGGAATGACTCAATTATTTCGTATGGATTGGTGTCGTAACCTTGGTTTTGTTTTATATCTGTCTTTTATTAACAAATGGGATATTGTAATTACCTGTTTGTATAGGTGAGATCACAACCTTTTCAAGAGCTTTATCCTCTACCACGTAGACTCGCTACAGACCGCATTGCTTTCTCGCATGCCAGACGACCTTGATGGAAGATCAAATGGAGTTATAGCAGGCCAGATGACCTGGAACGTGATACTTTTACAGACGCTGTGAATCGGTACACATTGTGCGAACGGATCTTGTCTTCTCTCCGTGATGAATATTTCATGCGACACAGACTCCTCGTTGGCTCTTCAAACATGACCTATGCTTCCCAGGCGTGTGCCAACCAGTCCCATTACTCAAGAGGAAAACCATTGGGTTAATGTTAATATATTTATGTGTTCTTCTGTACGGAATTAAAGACACTCGCAAGCACAGTCCAATTAGCTTCAATGACTGAAAACATTATCGATTTAAGTCAATTAGAATGCTGTTTGATTAATAAACACTAATTTAACAAATATTTTTAATCAGTGCTATCCTCTTTAACGTTTGTTCACAAATTTATAGACAACTGAAAGATTTCAAATTGGCATTTAGAGATTGTTGTTTAATAACTTTCAGCTGGTCGCGTGTTGAAATTTGGTTTAGTTTTCATCCCAGGTATAAAGTAAATGAAGAGATCGAGACGTGAATATTACCGGGTTTTGTCACGCTCCTTTTCATCAAACACCGGTTATACAACTTATTATATAACTAAAATACGACTTCAAAGACCAATCAAATACACGAACGATCGAACGAAACAATCAACCAACCAATCACCCAGCCAATAAAGCAATACGCTAATCTCGGGCGAATGCTGTATTCTCGGATTGCCCTTTATTCGTTTACCTTGTCTTGTACCGCGAAGAATTGACGACTAAGTGTTGTCGTTTTTGCTATCGTTTGAGCTTTCCCAAATGTGATTAGCAAGACATTGAACAACCGCGGAAATGTTAAGCAATTAAATTTTGGATTGACTCAAAATCTTCCTTACTTAATGAACAGTTGCCGAATATTTAGGATATAAAAAGCCGGACTTGAATTACGTAGAGGAATGTCTTTTAACAGACACTTAAATCTACGCATGTTCAAATCTTCACTTGAACAGAACTTAAGACGATACCTTTTTTCCTCCTCGGCCAAAAAAATAATTTCCTTTCATTGTCGAATTTGAATACGACTGTCCACTTAGAGATATTCCTTTTTAATCTCCTCCCGCGCTACTACCCCTTCCGCACTACTTTAGTAGATGAAAGAGACTTAGAAATGCTATTTTCTGACCATGCTTCCTTCCGCCTCTCAGAAAAAGTTGCCAACACGCTAGCTTGAAAACAAATTCAACGATTAACTTCAAACTTTGTATGTAGGTTCACCCCCCTGTTTAGGCGACGAATGGAATGGCATTTTACCCAATTTCATAAAACAATATGGCCGTCATTGCCTGATTGTACAGTATTTATGCCTGTACGAGTTGTGAACATTAGACGTATAGGATCACGTTTTCAAACTTGAAATATGGCATCCTCCTATTAAGACAACGTATGGAGTTGTTATTCACCAGATTCTGCAGAACGAAATTGCCGCCAATGAATAATTTTGCAATATTCATGTCGGCACCTGTTGCGAACTCGATAACCATATAACAAATTCACAGAGTAACTTCAAACTTGAAATAAAGCGGACTTCTATTAATACAACAGATGGGGTTGCAATTCACCAAATTCCGCACAACAATATAGCCGCCATTGCTTAAATTTGAACTAACATGCATATGTGTTGTGAACATGTTAGTTCGAGAGCTTCCTGCCTTTCAGATGACAATTGGGTACGGATTTCAAAAAATCACTCAAAGCAATTTGGCCGTTGCTAAGTAAACAAGTTGACACGATTCAAATCACTGCAATGTTTGTGGCCATAACTTAAAACAAAGTCAGCTGTTAACTTCAAACTTAACTCTTTCCCTTAATACCACTGATGTGGTTGTATTCCACCAAGTTCCACAAGACAACATGACCACCATTGCATTCATTTCTTGTTATTCACATCTGTAGAAAATTTACCTACTCCTTTAAATCTTGCAATGCCCCATGTTAAAACAACGTACTGGAAGACAATTGTTGCAATTTAACCTTGCAATACAGCTTCTACTTATGACAGAAAAAGGTCTTTACATTCCACCGAATACCACGGAACAATATAGCCACCATTGCATATATTGCAATATTAAATCCTGTGTATTAAATCCTGTATCTTGAACAAAAATTCAAAATAATTACAGTATTAAGTTCGAAATTTAACTGCAGTTTCTTCGGGTTGCAAAAATGGATGGAATTGCAATTTACCAAAATGGAATTCCGAACACCATTTCTTGTCTTGAGCGTTTGGCCACAATTTGTCAGCAAATATGGCTGCCATTTTTGAATTTTAATATGTACACACATTTGTCTTGAACATAAGTTGACCGATTGCCTTCAACGTTAGCATTTAGCCTCGTGTAACATTTGCCTCAGTCAGGATTGCTTTCCACCAAATTGTGTCAATCAATATGGTCATAAGCACCATGTTCTCTTTTATGGAGTAAACCGGGATTGGGAGCATATTATTTGAAAATGAACATTTAACAGGGGGACCTTGTTACATGCAGCTATAGGAGGTCTTGTTCGCTTGTTTGTTTTATTTTTATTTAATATCTTACGCAAAGTTATCTGACGAATTTTCATTGTCTGCAGTTGGTGGAAAACCATGGAGAAACCTATTAAAATAAACCTACTCCATTCTCCTCAATCACCGGAAGAATCCCATAACTGATTGTTTAAGGTCACACAAGTCAAATCGAAAACATTCATAGAAAGTTTTTTATTGGATCAATCTTATGTCGTTCGGTCGAAACGTGCGCGGTCAATTCACGAGCCCGTTAGTATGTACCAAAGTTGATTTAAAACAGCTTATTCAAATGTGTTTCGGTCCCAGGCTGGGGTTTAATGCCCAGCGTATCGGACGACCGATCCCCCTTCGGTGGACCGCTAACAGTATCGAGTCCTCTTGTCAACCGAAAGTTTATATGTGGGAAAGACACGAGTTGGCTCCGGAAATCAAGATGTGGTTTATACTGAGTTTCAGCCAGTACTTGAGTAGGACACAGTGAGAAATTACAATTCATTGCCATATAAGTGTAGGACAAAACAATGTTTTTTGACCGTGTTGCGACCCTTTGTTTTTTGGGTTTTTTTTTTTAGGCCCGAAAGGTGGGGCGCGAGCCCCTTGCGCCCCCCCCCCCTTCCCCCCTTAAATCCGCGACTGCTTTTTACTGTAAAAAAAACATTCTCGTCTCGTAGTTGGTTGTTGATTGGAAACTTTGGCCAGGTATGTGCGTTGAAACATTATTCCAACTTTTTTTATAGGCCATATGTATGTGATCTCATCTGTTGTGTATGGCAATAATCATCCATTATCAGTTTTATGACTGGAATAACGAGATACTTAGGCTGTGTTTATGGGTTTACAAAGTAGGAAGCTATGTACAGTTATTTATTAATAATATATAAGGTCAGCATGTATTCAGATCAATTTCTTGAACGATTGGTTTCATCGTATTCTTTTCCAGGCGAATATTTTGTTGGACATTTCAACGCAAAGACCGTGACCAGCATTTTAGTGTTAGCTTCACAGTTAGGTTTAAGGCTAGTGTTAAGACCAGACATGACCGTTGCTCATACATAAAACACTAGCCCTCCACTCAGAACAACAATAACAAATCAAATATTGTATTTTCATTTGGTTGTTTGGGGTTTGACGTCGAACTCAAATGTATTCAACTTATATTACGACAGACTGTCTATGTCACCTTTTTTCTTGCAAACAAACTACGGAAACCGGGAGAAAACCTCGTAAAAATATTCCCTGCGTTTGTCGGAACCAATCGTCTGACTCATTATTATACCTGGCGGGCCTCTGATGAATGCATAGGCAAAACGTACAGCTTTGACAATTTATAGATAAATATACCAGGGGTAATTTGGAAGGGGCAGACGATACGAAACACATCTGTAATGTTATACACAGTTTGGTTTGCTTGCCAGGATTGGTGTTTGTCATCGTCCTCATCGGTGGTTTAATTATATGACGACTATATCCCCCCCTCCCCACACCATCTCCGCAATCATTTTATTTACTTTGCTAGATCATGCAGACTCCAGAGCGAGTTCTATTCACGTCAATCATAATTATTTTGTAGATTTATTATCGGGTGGTCTACATTAGAATATCACAGTGATCAGTTTGAACGACTGTCTCGACTATACAGTTAGCAATGATCTTCATGCAAAAAGACTCGAAATTGTGACCAAAATCCGTACAAAATGACGATAAGTTTGGGTCATAATAATTGACACAGCACTTGAAACTATTGTGGTAAAAAAGAAAGAAAATGGCCACAGTGACCATTAGATTGTCTGTGCAATAATTTTAAGCTGTAGCGGGGATTTCTGGATAATTTGTCAGTTATAAAGTTGTTACTTGACCTCTGTTTTGTTGTATACATATAATTGTCACATGGGGACAAAACAAAACACACTGGTTCGAGTAATTATGTATGAATTTGATTCTAGACGAGTGGTTTTATATAAGGACATTATTGATGACGTCGGTATCCATGCTTAAAGATGTAGTAACAGTCAACAAGCTTATGTGACATAAAGAGGATGTATATGGAGTCAAAGTTCACAGAAAAGATTGTAAAGGTAATAAAGGATGTCCAGAAAATAATAAATCCACTTTGAAGAACTTCCTTGTCATCGCAAAATAGAAACAAAATTTAGCTGACTTTTCTTTACCCCCTTAGATTTCTTGGACATGATGTTACGGGATACACCTTTCTGCTGCCAGGGCCCACAGCCGTGGCTTAGTGGTAGCGAGTACGCTTACTAATCTTACTTCGATTTACAGTTCGCGCGATCGAGTCCGTCTGTCGACCATCAGGTATATGATTATGAGTGAATCATACAATGTGGCTCCGGCAATCGCGGGGTCGTTTTTACTAGGTGTCCTAAAGGTTTTCCATCGTGAGTTAGGCAAGGAGCAGTATGAAGTGGACACTCCGTCGTTATATAAGTGAAATGCCCTTGATTCCGACGTTTAACCTCAATTAAAGAACAAACGTTCTGCCTCCACCACTCGATCCTTCAAAACAATACTAGGCTATGCAATGTTTTTTAGTTTATATTTTTAATTTTGCCATTGCTGTTATGCAACTAAATCTTATAAATATTATTTGTCGTTATTGGCCACCGTCTAGAAAGTGAGGAGAGTGTTCTCATCTTTTTGCAATGTTCTAGATTTCAGTTACGCTGCTCGCCGCTCAAGTGAGCTGTTTTGTTTTCTTGTCGCTGTTGTTCTTCGTTCTGACTTCCAACCCTCTGGATATTCTCAGTCTTAACATGGAGAATGTTGTTTTAATTCTGAATCAATTAGTCAACGATCTCCACAAAACTTCGTTCTGGTTTTTCTTTCAGGTCATCCTTTTCACCATGTCTCTCTTGATCAAGCAGAATTGGATTTTCTTCCTTCCGTCTTCCACAATATCCTGTTCTGGGTAAGTAGCTGTTTTCATCTTTTTTCTCTCTCCAGGTCCTCTATCAGGTAGCCCATTTGTAGACTAAACCTATGACAATGGAGGATTTTTTAATAGTGTTCTTGTCGTTGTAATTCTATTTCTCAAAGCTTTCTGGGCCCGCGGCCGTGGTTTAGTGAGTGAACTTGCTGTCCAACTTCGATGTACTGTTTAAATGATCGAGTACGTCTGTCGACCTTACTAGAGGTGGCTCTGGGAATCGCAGGGTGGTTTTTATTAAGATTCCTTCCGGTTTTCCACCATAATTAGGCAAGGAACAGTGTAAAGTTGACAATCCTGCCGTGCGATAAGCGAAATACCATTGAGTACGGAGTTAAACCCCAAAGATGCTCAAAGCATTTAAAAGATTTTGGCTCCCATGTAATTCAAAATATAAATATTAATAAACCATAAAACCTTTTCTTTTTCTTGTTTAAAAAAAAAACAACAAACAACTAATGAAACAGGATAATGGATAATAATGTTTAGTTCTGAAAGTTTAAGTTCCCCCCTCCCCGTGATGCCGTGAGCACGTGTATTTCTTTAAATCACACGCAAGATCTTTCTACCGGGTACAAGCGATGAGTTATAATATGCTATGTACAATGTTGCCTGGTGAAACATTTCCCTTTTCGTCATAAGGCATATTGATTTGACTGTGATTTGTTATATATTGCACAACGTCTATTTGGAGAAGGAGCAATCGAACGGTTTTCTGTGTTGACCTTTGCCGTAACAGTCGTAAACTGCGAACCGAATTATTTATATAATCTATAACCGACGGTTCATTCGTGATTGCGGATAGAGTAGATTTTCTCACTTTATTTGCCTTTATATTAACATATTTCAGAAGGATGTGGAAATTAAAGCCTTATTTCTTGTCATCAGTGCGGCATCGCTAGAGTATGGTATTTTCTTTAAGCTTCTATTACATAAGCCCTCTGGTTATAAAGGGCAATTTGTTTGAAGAGTAGCACTGGAGAAAAAAATAACTTTCCAACATTATGGAACGCTTCACTTCTTGGATGTGCAAGTGTCAATAATGGTTGGAATACACCACCGTCATTTAAGCGCAATGCCTTTAAGCACGGCGTAAAACACCAATCAATCAATCAATCATTCAATCAATCAATCTATTAAATGATAAATTATAGACTGTGTGTGTGGATGAAGGGAGCAATCTGTTGCCCTGGTACTCTTTGTGCTACGGGTCAACACGAAACTGACTGGCTGTAGAAGCTGTCTTGTGATTAGTTGTTGCCAGTGATATCTGTGGAGGTTTCCTTCAGGCCTCGTAACCCGCGGCTGTGGTTTTTGTGTACGTCTACTAATACTACTTCGATGAACCGCTCACGAATTCAAGTCCGTCTCTTGACCATCAGGTATATGATTCAGTCACACGATGTGGCTTCGGCGATAACGGGGATGTTTGTAGAGGTTTCCTCTCGGTTTTTACAACGTATTTAAGTAAAGAACATTGCGCAATTGACGATCCGTCGTCATATAAGTGCAATCCGACGTTAAACACAAACAAGCAAACAAACAAACAATCCTTCAAGACTCCGGCTAACACGCCTTCATAAGTGTGGAATAACTTAAGTACTTTAAACTTCCTTTCAAAAAGCAAATTCACTGGACAACTACTTCTTGTATATTTGTAAACAAGCAGTAGAAAACCTTTGAAAAAAGAAATACAGCTTTAAATCAATTTACTGTAGTGGTTAACTTCATGTGAATGTATTTGGCGAAGCTTAGTTAGGTCCTTTTAATATCTGAACAGCTGTTAGTTAAGAGTCTGATATTGCTAAACAGCTTTTTTAAAGCCGTGATAAATTGTGTTGAGATCAATGCAAGTTATGATGTTTCGAAATAGGGAACTTTTATTATGTATTCTGGGATTCGCGGTTACGCTGTCAGTTGTTCATTGGACTGTTGTTGGGGGGGGGGGG
>JAQQZZ010119051.1:0-29317 GCA_030265115.1 Mopalia vespertina | reverse complement strand
GAGCCACATCGTGGGACACCAGCATTGCCAGAGCCACATCGTGGGACACCAGCATTGCCAGAGCCACATCGTGGGACTCCAGCATTATACCCATGGTCAACAGAGGGGCTTAAACCTGTGGGTGGCACATCAGTGGTAGCTCAGTATTGACTATGCTAGACTCACGAGAGCAGGGAGGCTGTGTATTATTACACATAGCAAATCAGTGGAAGATCAGTAGGCCAAAACTCTAACCACTGAACCAAAGCTGAAGACCTACAACTTTTTGGAGTAGCTTTTCTCATGTTATATGCCAAAATCAGTGGATCGAACTCCATCAATGAATCTCTCTTTGTGAAATGAACCCTCTGACTAAGGCCGGTTCGTTTGGAGAGTAGCAATGCTGGGATTCATTATCACTGGAGGAAGATTAACTTTCCGACACTATCAAAACACTCACATTTTACTATTGCGCTAGTGTCCATTTTTGTTGAAATACAACATCGTATCAGTGAGATACCCTTAAGCATGGTGTAACACACCAATCAATCTGTCATTGTGAAATGAAATTAAAATGAATTAAAACAAACTCAGAAATATCTAGTAATAGTTATACATGTATAGTTTATTGAAACAATATCCCAAATTTAACAAATATGGAAGATACAATGAAGCATTTAATAATCCCTATATCTATACAAGTGGCTTAATCTCAGGGGATTATCTTATTATATATGCATATATAAACACCAAGTTATATTCATCATTAAAAATACAAAATTAAACGCAACCTAAATCTATCCCACCAAAGTGAGTGAAGGGAAATTTAAAAAAAAAAATCTTTACAAAGATATTTTCTGGTGTTTGGGGCAGACAAATTTTTATTAAGCCAAAATAAAATTTTGAAAAGTAAACTGAATGAAATATCGTGGGTTATCTAAAAAGTTTGAATGAAGAACTTTAAACATTGGAGAAACTTCAGAGTTGCTTTGAAGAAATGGAAATAACTTTTTAATTTGTTATTTTACGAGCGATATTTAATTTGGACTATAATAACATTAACTATAACACAGTATAAATGTGTTGAACATGCTTATAAAATGATAAACCGTATTATCAGGGGTAAATGTTTAGATAATATTCGTCATTTATAACTGAAAGTAAATCTTAAAAGATGTCAAATCTTTTGTCCCTGGGCATTTCATAATCGTCATACCATAATTATAAAACTACAAGCCTCACTTAGGCTTAGCATTAAAATTTACATAAACTTGACCATAGCACTTTATATAGCTTACATACTTATCCACTAT
This sequence comes from Mopalia vespertina, assembly GCA_030265115.1. Classification (NCBI taxonomy): domain Eukaryota; kingdom Metazoa; phylum Mollusca; class Polyplacophora; order Chitonida; family Mopaliidae; genus Mopalia; species Mopalia vespertina. The sequence goes on along the minus strand of JAQQZZ010119051.1, from coordinate 28,025 downwards.
ATACGGTATCTTATAGCATTGGCATGCATACTAGTTATAAACAAAAGAACAGGAAATAAAATAAATTTCTATTTCTTGTTCTTAGAAACTAATCGAAACTTCATCTCATCTCATTGATACACTTTTATTTTCGACAAGGATTTCCATGCGAACAAATTTGCCCTTTGCAGACATTACAATTGCAATTTGGTAGCAATCTGTTTTGACAGAAATTAAGACTTAACTTAAAAGAAAACAAAATTACGCTTGATGAACCTTTGCTGAGGAAACTGAGTCGAGAAAGCACCTTTGATAATTAAAAAGCAGAACCATTTTCATATTTCTCAGTCATGAGAAGAGGGGAAAGAAACAAAACATAATGAAAGATTTTGAGGGCTACAAACTTTAAAAAAAAAAAAGATTTAATAGGACTGCTAATTGAACTCAAACAATATTGGTAATATGTTCAGAATATGTACATTTAGATGAAACCTACAATAACAAAATAAAACATGCAAATGGTCAAAGCAAAAAATAACTTTAAAATTGTCATCAACACGCAGTCATTAAGATAATTGATTAAAACTAATGTAATTGAATCAAGCGAGACTGTAGTTGTAGAATGGACAATTAGCATAGAGCCTTTACAGAAATAATATACACGTAAAGTAATAATGTACAAAACTGTAGGCCCAATAATAATAAAACTTTATTTGATTTAGACAAAAACTCTAAATTACAATAAAGAAAATAAGCAAAGCAGGAATGAAAGGAAATAATAAGGCCAGTCTTTACTATTTTGAGCAGAAAATCATATAGAAAAGTTGATACTGTTATTTTTTTTTATAAAATTACTCTACACTGAACACAGAGTGATGGGTGTTGTCATGTTAGAATTGTAAAGTAATTAGGAATATATATGAGGTAAACGTGTATTAAGTACTTCTATAGAAATACTGAAAAACTTTGTCGCAATGAAGTGTTGAAAGAAGAACGACCTAAAGAAATCTAAAAAACATACAGGTTTATTTTAAAATCAATAAAAAAAATTATGTTGATGTTAATTAAAAGCTATATTAAAAAGTCTGTTAAATGATTGATCAAAATACCTTTATTTTTAGAATAAGGAACCTCGAACAACATTAACGACATACAGGATAAATGTTTCAAAAATAGTTTTATTTTCATTGTTTTAAGATAAACTTAATTTTATAAGAAAAAGTAAGATTGTCATCACTTGAGCTGTAGGCTATAAATCTAACCCACTATCTTCAACGGCTCTCTCAATGAAGGGCTTCCACCAAAACCAGGATGCAAAAATCTCAAATTAATTGAAATACTGTTTCTATCAACTTTCTATCAACTCTTATTGTGTAACATTTTTATCTGTATCAGATAAAAACTTGACCGGGCCAGATTTATAAATATCAATCACTGATCTGATTTATTGCTTTCTAACAATGCATAATGATAAATATTTTGTTTGTAAATGTGTAGAATCAAAACTGAGAATGCCTCCAATTTGGTTCAGACCCAATTTTAATTTAATAAAATGTATATTAAACAGTTTTTTTCTTCTCCAAACTGTAGTTTGAATCCCATGCTTAAGTTGGGGATGTCTCTCTATAATGTGTCAATTTGATAAAAGCCCCACATAAGACAGTTTGATTGGAGTTTTAAAACGAATCAATGGGTATTTTACTTATATGACAACTAGGGCATAAAGACGACAATTAATCCACTCTACCGATTGTACATGAAATAAATGGAATTTGACATCAAATCCAACATCAATATGGTAATTTGATTGTTTTCACAATCCTTTAAGTTCAAGTCCTGTGTTTTATAAAAGTCGTATTTCGTGAAAGTGAAAATAAACTTTCTTTATTTCACATTATTTTAAAATATGACATCCAATTGGCAAGCTTCAAGTTTTATTTCACTCAAATCCTCCCGTGGTGGAATGCGATTTACAGTCACATGGCAAACTATCTTCAATAACAACAACAACATCAACAAGTCCTGTCAGAATTTTATTCTGTTTCATGTGAAGTTTTTGAATTGTAACTTTTGAATTTCTTACTCCACATCTACTGACTCTTTGGAGGGTATATATTTTGACAATCTATAAGACACTTCAAATGTAATACTTTATGGAATATTGAGAAGAGAAAACGAAAATTCTAAGACACACTTGATCATCTCTTAAAGGGAATATTCGGATAATACACTTTACGTTCGTAGAATACACACCAAAATACAGTTGAAGGACACTTTTTACCATTTCAACATTTCCAATACCAGTAAATGGACAATTGTAGGACGAAAAAATGACATTTTTTATGATAACTGTAAATCTATTACAAAATATATTTGTTACAAAGTACATTACACCACTAGTACCACTATATGTAGTTCTATGGAAAGAATACATAGCTAAAATTCATACACATGTTTTGTCAAATTGGCAACTGGAATAATCCATGATTATATACAATTTTTGGTTGGTCAATGTTTGACCCGAAATGTAACAAAATGACCCTAAATAACAATGGTTTTAAGCTAAGTTTCGTAAAATCAGAAGGCAGTCAACGACTCTTGGATCGGGATATTAAATCAGCCAACAACCAAAAATGCAGTTGAATATGAACTTTGGGCAAAATCTTAAAACAACCCAATGTTGTCATGGTTGTTTTAGGGGTGAATAAAATGTCCAAAATTGATGACAGTACAGTAAAATCAAAATGATATTGTATTTTTGAAACATGAAACATCAAACGATCTAGATAAACTCTGAGAAACAAATTTCTGAATAGATCTTTATAATCTCGAGTTGTTTATGGGTAAGCTACAAATATCTTGAGAGAAGCTAATGAATTGATAAATGGACTATGAGAACACAGTGTGATATTTTAAAAAGACATAAACTAGATGCTTAACATTTTCACAAGTTGATTATACTGGTTTATTAAATCTCCCAACATTTCAGTTTTTTCCCCTTCAAAGAAGTGGAGTGAAGAGCGATGAAACAGGCTACCCAGCCAGGAATCAAATTATTTGGTATTTTAGGTGGTGATAAACATTTTCCTCAGTCACTTATATGGCAGTGGAGGAGTAAGAGTTTAAGGGTGGAAACTGAACAAAGCATGCACAAAAATTACCCCAACTCTTAACTTCACCAAATACAGAGAGTAAACAAACATTGGAGTTAAGAACAGAATTGTTGAGGAGAATATTAATTTAGATTTTCCCCGATTTCATTTGGGTTTTCGCCTCTTTTTAAGGTTAATTAACTCCTATGACAGCATGCCTCTCCTAATGGGTGAAGGAAACCAGCCTCTATGTCACTGACAACAAATGACAGGACCCAAGAGAAGCACAGGCCGTACTGGTGGAATAAGTCAGGGGTTCAAATCTACAAGGTGAGATGGCACCACAGATCAACTTTGTGTTACCCTTCAACTCCGAGGGAACCCGGGCCACAGAAGCTCCCTCTAACTACTGTTACTGATAGAGGGCAACTCTTTCAACTGACGTGGCATCCTGAGTTGCCCAATTTGAGTACCATTTTTCAATGAAGCGAATAATGGAGGGAACAAACCGACAGTATATCAAACTGAATTTCTTACCAATACCACTTTAAATGATGTCAATAGGCCCTGAGGTAGCCCTACAGGTTATTTACAAAGAAACTAAGACAAACTCTTAAGTGATATGCAAATGTTCAGGAAACAGACATCATAAATATATCCAGAGTCTAAAAATATGAATTAATTTACATACAAAAAAGATCTAGCACTATTAAAAAAATTAAAACGCATTAAATGGACAGATGAGTATAAAATTAATATGTTCTTAAAATGATTATAGTGATATAAAAAATGCTCAGAATGTACAAGTATGCCAAGTTTAATGCATATCCTGAAAGAATCTAAAATTCCATTATGAATCCAAACATCATTTTTGAACAGGAATTAAACACTGTCAGATATAACAAGACTTCTAAGTTATGTCATAAATATTTACACCAATATTGTAATGTTTCGACGCCACATACATTGAGAAGCTAATCATATATACTACTCTAAAAATATTCCCTACCAAAGACAAATGTGAAGAAAGAAAATTAATAATTTACATCAGCCTTCAAAAAAATAATAGATGCTTTTATCAATATTACAGATTGTGTACAATTTGGAAGCTCTGGATTGTCAACAGTTCTGTATCAGATTGTCTCTGATATCAGATCTAACAAAGGTTTTCTCATCTAACAACGTCATCAAAGTGTTTCCTCCAGCCAATCAATCACCATCTGCTGATGCTGAAATCAACAACAGAAAACAATAAAATTTATTAGTTGATGAAGTGATATGGGTTTTATTCCTCTTAGCAGAATGTGTTTAATTGATTTTTAACATCAAACTTCACTGGATTTCAAACATTTATGATACTTTGTTTATCTGATTGGGGTTTAACATATTTGTAATACTCAAGGATGGTCTATTTCACACTGTTCTTTGCTTAAATTTGATTGAAATAGAGGACTTGGCAATCCCCGCGATTGGGGTGTTAAAGTCATACTCAAGGGTATTTCACTTATATGACGACAGATTGTCCATTTCACACTGCTCATCGCCTTATTACGATGGAAAACCGAGAGGAAACCTCCTAAAAACCAGTCTCGCGATTGCCCGAACCACATCTTGTGACTCACTCATATACTGGAGGGTTGACAGACGGACTCGATCCTGTGAACAGTACATTAGGATTAGTAAGCGGACTCGCTAACCACTAAGCCACGGCCCACCATGTTATTAGAAGATCACAAGACCTCCTGACTGTCACTGAGTGGTAAGGCATGTACCAAAGGATGCTACAGGCAAAGGACACCAACAAATGGCACAAATAAGGTATTTTTTGTTTGATTAGGGTTTTACATGGCAGTTTCACTCAAATGATGGCATGCCAGCCCAATAGGTGAAGAAAACCATCACCGATGCCTCTTTTAACAACAATGACAAGTCATAAAACACACACACAACTCACAATGTTGGTGCTAAAGAGAATATAATGTAAATTTACAGCACAAAATATACTGGATTTGAGCTTCAGGAGCTTTCTTGCAACAAGCAGATCTGTTTGTGATGCTGTTGTATTGCGCCCTGCATTTGTCCTGTTGTTGAGGGTGGTTTCTATCACCCATTGGGCTCGCACGCCATCATGTGAGTGAAGTAACCTTAAGTAGGGTGCTTAACACCAATCAAACCGACATTGACTTCGACAATAGCTGCAGTAACACAGCCACAATTTTAGTATTTTTTTTTATTCCGCTGGAAAATGTTCCTCATTGTGAGGTAAAGTCAGTTTGAATAAGGTTGAAACGTACTGCCTTTTATCAGAGGGCTGTGTTTTGATTGTTTGTTTGATTACGGTTTAACGTTGTACTCAAGAATATTTCACTTATATGATGTCCGTGCCCATTTCACTCTTGGGCCTTGCTTAAATATTATGGAAACCTCGTCGAAGCCACCCCCTGCGATTGCCTGAGCCACATTATGTGACTCACTCGTATACCTGAATGGTACATCAGGCAGGATAAGTAGGTGGACAGCTTAACCACTAACCCATGGCCATGACCCCAAGAGGGTGGCGAGTTTGACACAGTGGATCTTCACAGTACACAATATACTTAGGTGAGTTCTTCACACTCAATTACACTGTCTGAACAAAAGGTTGTCCATAACATGAAATAGTTCACTGTAATTTTAACACAAGTGTTATACCAATCATTCTTTTTCTTTTTAATTTACCAGCACATTTCAAACAAAATTCAGTAATAATGTTGTAAGCCTAAAAAACAAGACCGCACAATGCACACTGACATACTTCACTCATTACACAATGAGGGTGAACATTTAAAAAAAAAAAATTATTTTTGGTCATTATTTAATGAGTTAATTTAAAAATTTATTAAAATTATAAATTTCTTTAGGTAAATCAATAACATTCATATTCAGTCACAAAATGCAAATAATGATTGCCCAAAAAGCCTTTTGAGCAGAAATAAAAGAAAACTACATAATGCACGTGCTTCAGATAACAACAACAACAAGCTTTCAGCCACGCAAAAGAGTGCAGTACATAAATGGGCATAGGGTTTAAATCTGCCAATGAATAGTACTTTCATCAGTCATATACAGCGAAAAAATAGCAAACAGCAAATTTGTGTGATTCTCCTATGCACAAAGTGTAAAATCACAAATTGATGACAAAATAGTTTTGTCATAAAACTTTTCATGAAAGTGGTCTTCGGTTTTCATTTTACCTTGACGTTGAAGACGATGATGAGGATTTACGCTGTTTCCTTGTGACACCCTAAAACCACAGGAAAGAAAAGACAACTCTGTCACCAGTGATACCATGGTAACGTAAACAATTGCTTGTGACAATCAGCAGTTCAGAAATAAGCGCTCTACCATTGGTTAAAATGTCAGCAGTGAGGCTGTTATTTGCATGTACGTTTTGTGTTTTTTTGTAGCACATTCTTTGTTTGTTTCTGGTTTTTGCATTAAAATTGATTTATTGAACTAAATCAATTGTAGGATGCAAAAAAAAAAAGCTGATATAATTTAAATAATAAAGAATAGTATGTTTTTAAAAGAATCATATTTGAATATTCACATATAATTCAATTTTGAGTGGCGCAAAATGTCAACTTTCTGATCTTTAGTGAACTTGAAACAGGAAGAGAATTATTTTTCTATGATGTGACAAATACTGACAATCACAAGCAAAGTTTACGGTGCGTATCTAAAACAACATTTACATTAAATCTTTTATTTACATTTTATGCTTTAATTTAGTAAATTAATTGGAAAGAGAGAGAAAGAAAACCCAGTTAAACAAAACTGAACACAAAATCACCAGAAACCAAAAGAATGACAACATTAACAAATAATTCAGAAGAAACTGAAAAAAATAAAACAATTTTTTTCTTTCAACCTTTTTGTTTTCCATGTTTCAATTGTATACATCTGATTTTTTTATACAATTTTAAATTGACAAACAAAAGATCAACCTCCTGTTTATGTTCAATAGTGCATTTCACACAAACTTGTAATGTTTATTTATTATAAAATAAGTCTAAGCAAGCCTGTGCTGTAATCTTTTTTGGCAGAACCTTAAAATTGGTCCTGTAAAATTTGGAGACAACCTAACATCTGCATTTGTCGCTTCTTTGCTGATTTTTGAAATGCATTTAAGTGCCTTCCTTAATGATCGTTTTGACAAAATTTGTCAAAATCAGTAACAAAATGCAAATTTAGACGAACAATGCAAACTATTTGGGAATCCTATAAATTGGTCCTCCTAAAAAAAGTTTGCATACGCATGGGAAGACCGTGTTTGGTCAGTTCTCCCCAACAGCACAGGCCTGCTAAATGTTCTATAAAATTAATGATCTTAAACTAAAAATTAAAACAAAAAAATAGATAATTGCTTTTTCACCTTCAAAACTTTAAGTCATGCAATCTATTATGTCAATCAGCACTTTCATTATAGAATAGAATTGTACCCGTTTGTAAATCACAGAATATAAATGAAGTTATACGGTTATAAGGTTAGGAGTAGATTAAACATAACTGTATGATAAATTTGAGTAACATAGACTATAATCCTAAACTAGAATGTGTATTAGAACAAATTAAATTGAAATTTGAAATAAATATATTAAAACAAGTTTTTGTTTGTTTCCATGCACATTTATGTTCTAAAACCACTACAAAACACTGACCAACACATGCAGACTTAAACTTACTAAACATTTGTTCAAAACTATCCCTACTGACGAGTTGTAGACAAAATGTATATCAGCTGATCGATCAATGGATTGATTGATTTAGCAGATTGGTTGATGCTCAATTTTTTGTTTAAAACTATTTCACTCATATTATGACACATCACGGAGTACTCCAACTTTCACTACCCAGAAAATCATAAATTGCCATGTGTTTAACTGTTGGAAAATTAATGCTCCTCCAGTGCGCAGTAAAAACGGTACGACTTCTCATGAATCATGCTAACTGTAGCCAGAGGGAATATTTATAAGCAAGTGGAAATAAATAATCCAATACACTGTATTTTATAAACTTAGATATTTCAAAATCTCAATGATTTCACCGGAGTCAACAAAAGCCACTGAACATGAAACACACCTGGGACTCTATTTCTGCCTGGATACCTAATTTAATCTAAAATCACTTTTAGCAGGCTGATGAATTGTTTTTCTTTTCAATGTTCTGGCTTGCCTGGTTTGTTGGTTTGTTTAATCGTGGTTCAATGTAGTTGGTTAATTTTACTCATACACGTATGTCTCATATGCCATGCCTGCCCGATGAGCCTGGTTACCTAATTTAATCTAAAATCACTTTTAACGGGCTGATGAACTGTTTTTCTTCTCAATATTCTGGACTGCCTGGTTTGTTAATTGTGGTTCAATGTAGTTGGTTAATTTTACTCCTACACGAATGTCTCATATGCCATGCCAGTTCAATGAGCGAAGGACACCACCCTTCAACCCACCTCGCAACAAACAGAAAAGACAGTACAACCACAAGACGCAATATAAAGACACCATAAACAGAAAGGCTACCTGTTGTGTGCCCACCAAGCTCCCAGAGCAGAGGGGCAACAGGGAGCTTCCTACAACAGGCCGCCTTTCCTTACACTTGCTTGCTTGATTGGGGTTTAACGTCGTACTGAAGGGTATTTCACTTATATGGCAAAGGCCCTTCCTTACAAGTGCAAGATTTGGATAATAGAGTTATGCAGGCAGAGTTAGAGAACTAAAAACATCTCCTTTGGTATTATTATTGTTTTTGTGTTAAAAGCAAGGGTATTTCCCTTATGACATTAGTGTGTTCCAATAACAATGACCTCACACAACCAGAACATGTGAAATATTTTGCTAAGCTTTCAAATTAATCTTCCTCCAGTGTCCAGTAGATAGGTGTGACTGCTAGGAACAAACGCCTATCAGTCAGAGAAAACAAACATCTGTATAAACCTAAAGTTACCTCCAAATGCAGAAGATTCAAAAGAAGCGTCCAATGGTAAACGATATGGCATGAGGTCAATTGTGTTAGATATATAGCTAGCCATTATATTTTTGTTGATGAATTATTATTCAAATTTCAACAACAAAATTAAATATTTGTCATTCTAAAGAGTAGGATTCGCAATACTGAGGGAAGCAAGCTGGTTGTTACAATTAGTTCTACAGGAATTGTACACGTGTGCGGTTTGTTAGCTGATTGTTAAAATATTTCATTAGTAATGTTTTAGGTCACAGTTCTAAAGCTGCAGTCTACGAGCAAGGCTTTGTTAGTAGTTTTGGTTAGCAAGATTTACAATTTTCTTACTTACAGGGGACTGTGTATTTGCAAAATTCAAATGGGCATACAATTGTACGCCAACATCTTTATACCCCGCTTCCATCGCTATTGACAACGCTGTACTTCCATCCTAAAAGACCACACCAAAACAACAACAACACATAGAAAAAATAAAACAAATTAAATACACATAAACAAATAGAATTGAAAGCCAAAAATTATAAAATTCATAGGCTGTGCTTGAATTTGTAAACAAAACCAACATTGATTGTGCAAAATATACATAAACAAAGATCCCAATAAGATAGGTAGATACAATAGCAAGAATAGCAAGTGAATTAAAAAAATACAATGAAAAATAGAATGTCCTTTGCCTCAAAGTCTAAAACATATTTACCATACTGGCCCCATTTGATAAGTTAAACCAGGGTACAGGATTGACTTATGAGTTGGTGCAAGAGTATTTCACTTTTGTGAGGGTGGTGCATTCCAACAAGAGCAACACCAACAGAAAAATAATATGAGAAGTATTCTGTTAAGTTGGAAAAATAATGTTCCTCCAATGCCAAGTCAGCATGAAACACACTGACGTTAGTCAGAAAAAGCCAGGGATTGATTGATTGATTGGCGTTTTACACTCTGCTCAAGGGTATTTCACTTAAATGACAGCGGTGTTCTCCAACAATTATTAACACTAGCCCAACCAAAATGTGAAGTGTTTCCATAATGTTGGAAAGTTAATTTTCTTCCAGTGCTAAGTAAAGACAGCATTGCTACTCTTCAAACAATCTGCCCTTAGCCAAAGGGCAACAGAAAACAAGATTCTCACACCTCCCACTCAATATAAATTACTTTCACACAGATCAAACACCCACCCAAACATATAAAACTGACATTAAGTGCAGATACTAAAGACTTCTTGCGTAATACATTTATTCCCTGTGCAGTTTAACAATATCAATACAAAATCTTTTGAAACTTTGAAACTTAGTTCCTCAAAAGCTGAAGGATTCAATTTATTTCATCCCTACTGCCCTTACTTTGCCAGCAAATTAAAATGACCCTGTCGTTGCATCCGTGTGAGATTTTATTTTCTCTAATTTGACTTACATTATCATTGAGATTAGCATCACATCCTGGGTGAGCCAATATCATCTTGACGATTTCCGTGTGGCCATGCTCGCAGGCGCACATAAGCGCCGTTGACCCATCATCATCTTGTACGTTAACACTGGCTCCCGCCTCTAGAAGCATCTCTACCATTTCTTGTCTGCCATGACTCACAGCTAACATAAGAGCCGTCTGGCCTGCCTATCAACATGAAATGTACCAAACAAATATTTGTTAGTGTAAATATAAGAAGTAGAGTCTTCACTAGGCAGGTGCATAGGTTACCCAATCCTAGATGAAAATCCACAAAAAGGCCTGTCTTTGTCTGTTTTATTGAAATCAGTGCAACGCCGTACTCAAAAGTTATCTCAGTCATAAGACGGTGTTATATTTTTTTTATATTTATGGATTATATTTTTTTGCCAAGCAGATGAACAGTTGGAATAAAAACCATAACACTTACCTGAGATGCTCTAGCATTGACATCCCCTGAATCGAAAAGCTGCTTAACGACATGAACGTCTTTGCCTGTTTGGACGCTGGATAGAGCTGCTAGCATGATGACAGAGTAACCAGCCTTGTTCTGTTTGTCTACGTCCACTAGGCCAGTGTCCAACAGGAGACTGACCACTTCAAAGTTACAATGAGATACTGCGTAGTGAAGAGCAGTGTTACCCTGCAGTAAACAAATGGGATTGGTTCTAGATCAGAAACAGTTACGTTTCTATATTTAATTTGGATTCTACACGGCCCCATACTTAAGCTCATTTCACTATGACGATGGACTGTCAAACCAAAGCGTGATATGATACTGCACTTGATTCTCATTTGTTTGATTGATTGGTGTTTAACGCTGTGCTTAAGGGTATTTCACTTATATGACGGTGGTGTATTTCAACAATGATTGACACTAGGACAACCATAAAATGTGAGGTGTTTTAATACTGTTGGAAAGTAAATCTTTCTCTAGTGCTAAGTAAAGACAGCATTGCTACTCATCAAACAAACTGTCTAGGTGAGGATATTACCTGTTTTTCAAGGGAAATAACTTGTGGTGTTGACACCAAGACTTTTTCAGAGAAGGGGAATAACTTGTGCTGTTGACTCCTATACTTATTGGGAGAAGAGAAATAACTTGTGGTGTTGACACCTAGACTTTTTCAGAGAAGGGGAATAACTTGTGCTGTTGACTCCTATACTTGGTGGGAGAAGGGGAATAACCTGTGGTGTTGACACCTACACTTGTTGGGAGAAGGGGAATAATTTGATTAGAGTACTCACTATTCAAGAGTAACATTTGACTTCAGCACCTAAGAACAAGGAACTTTTCTCTGTCTAATGCAGAATTTACAATTATCATTTATTAACTATAATTCTAACATGTTGATCTTACGTTGGAGTCTGTAATGTTGAGGATATATTCGAGTAGACGACGAGAAATCTCATTAAAAGACGAAAGATAATCCTCCACCATATGCACACAGGATAATTTCTGACTGGATGCCTTGAACCAGTCCGCCTGGATGATATTTAAACTCGAGTTCTGAAAATATAGAATTACGGAGGTTTGACTCAATGGTATTTCACATGTATGAGAGTGATGTCATCCAACAGTAAAAAAGTTGCTAAGTGTTCTGGGAATTTTACATCGTCAGTTTTTCGGAAAGTCCCAATGTAACTTGTTGTCCTAGAGTGTAGCCACTGTGAGGAGACATTTAATAAGAAGGTTTTATTAAACGAACATTTAAGTCAGGATCACCTGTACGGTTACATTACTGAAATCGTTGAATGGTTGAAACAAATTTATTCAGCAAGCCAAAATTTCACTTGTCTTGGGAGTGTTGCAATCTTTTTTTATTTTACAGAAATTTCTCGTAAAAGTAACAATGACACATAATTATATCACCGTTACACAATCATGAAATGTGAAGCCCTTGCTTTATGGGAAAATATTTCTTATTGCATTGGTAAGATAAGATAGAAGGACTCAATAAATTTTCCTTATTGCATTGGTAAGATAAGATAGAAGGACTCAATAAATTTGAGAAAGCGTCAAGAAAAGCCTTTATTAAATAATCGATGGTTTGATTGAGGTTTAACGCGATACTTAAGGTTATTTCACTCAGATGACAGAGTGCCAGCCCAATAGGTGAAGGAAACCACTGGCAAGGGGACAAATACAGGACATCTGACAATCACAGGACACAATACAAAGACATCACAAACAGATCAATTTCCTGTCCCCTTTAGTTCAGAAAGCACAAGGGCAACAGGAAGCTCCCTCCACTCGCCTCTCTGACTGTGTCCTATCAAGGCATGAGCCATGTGTTACATGCACATAAATGTACATGTGATTGACATACCAGTTGTTTGGTCTGTACGGTTGTTGAGTCCTCCAGATATTTCGCCAGTACTCTACATGCCATTACCATCTCAGGGGCCAGTTCATACCTAACAAAGGGACATAACCAATACATCAAAGCAAAGGCAGAGCATCAATGATGGAAAATATCATTGTTAATTTGAAATTATTTAACTTGTCCAATTTGGATTAAAAAAGAATAGCACAGAATGAGAAGTAATATGTTATATACACACAGTTAACACAAGCACCAAATCTTGATTCAAAACCCAAATGTAAATAGGCTTGGGTGTAAAATATCAACCAATCTTTAATAGAAACTTATAAAAATCTTTATTCAACAGCTTCATTAACACTGTTCACAAAAATAATGACAAATAACTTATACATTTTGCCAATCAAGCTTTGGGAAAATTCTGATTCCATTTTCAAGATCCAATAACGAATCAGAATTTTCCGAAATGATTGCCGAAGTGTAGAAGTTATTTGTTGTTATTTTTTCAATAATTTGTCTAGCTAAGCTGCTTCATAAAAGTATTTACTGTTCACAAAGCTTCATGAATCATACATGTATTAAGTAGGATTAGGATTAATTTAAACATGTATTTCGCGATAGGAATGCATGTACCCAGAGTCGACAGATAGCTGTCGTGGTTTACTTGTTTAATTGAGATCTCATGCCGTACTTAAAGGCTATTTCATTCAAACAATGTCTGGCTGCCCAATGAGATAATTGGAAGTTTATTCCAAACTTGAAGTTATTTGACTCATATAATGTCTGGTCGCCCAATGAGATAAGTTTGTTTGTTGGTGTGATTGGGGTTTAACATCGTACTCAAGGGTATTTCATTTATATGACGATGGATTGTCCACTTCACACTGTTCCTTGCCTAGTTACAGTGGAAAAACGAGAGGAAAACTCGTAAAAATCACCCCCACGATCGCCAGAGCCACATCGTGTGGCTTACTCATATACCGGATAGTCGACAGACGGCCTTGATCCTGTGAACGGTACATCGATTGTTTGTTTCTTTGTTTGATTGGGGTTTAACGTCATATTCAAGGGTATTTCACTTATATGACATCAGATTGTCCACTTCACACTTCACCTTGCCGTATTATGGTGGAAAACTGGTAGGAAACCTTGTTAAAACCACCCCCGCAATTGCCGGAGCAACATCGTGTGTCTCATTCATATACCTGATGGTCGACAGGCGGAATTGATCTGGTGAACGATACATCGAAGCAGGATTAGTAAGCGCACTCGCTAACCACTAAGCCACGGCCCCAATGAGATAAGGAAATCACTGGCAACTTACAAAGACAGGAGAATCATATGACACAAAACAAAGATGCCGCAATAGCTCAGCTTCATGTTGTCACTTACTGAGATATATGTAGCAGTAGAGCAAGAAAAAGTGCCCTCCAGCCTCGAATACTTCCTCTAGGCTGCTATAACAACTTGAGCGAGATAAACTCAAGCTAAGTTAAAGATCGGAGAAAATCTAAGGTGAAAATGCTGATTAAGCTGTCTCAATCACCTTATCACACGGCACCCTACACCATTGCAAAGAAAGTCAGCATCTACTGGTCCTAAGGAGCATTTTTAGCAGAAGTGTTTTATTATTAAGGTTATTAGTGTTAACTGTATGTATCTAACAAATTAATTGAAAGCTTTAAAGAGTTACCCATGCAGCCCAAATCTAACCCAATAGAGGTTTGAGTTATGAAGTTATGCCAACAGAGTGATGTCCCTTTGCGAAATGATGTTGCCACTTTCTGGCATGGTAAGGCAGTCTGCCTATACTTTAACAATGCTGATTGTTGGTTTTTAGGAAAATGTAACCTTAAAATTGTAACTTTTGTAAAAATATAATATTTCAAGCTATGGAGAATGAAAATTCATTTGGTTTTATTAATGTTTACCTGTTAATTTGAAATATTCCCTATACCGCCCATGTTAAAAATCTTGCCATAAACTGATAACGGGGTCGTTATTTCGCAAAGAGATGTCACTCTGCTGTCTTAACGTCATAACTGGAAAACCCCATATTATTTGCACTATTCAGGGATGAAAGTTTGCAAAATCATTCACTAGTCATGCGAACCGGTTCACCATTTTAAACTTTACCCGCCTAAACAAAAGATGATAATCAGGGACGGACATGGACTAGTCACCAATTAATAACAGGTGAGCAGTTTGTATAAGTAGATTTTTAACCTGTTGATAACTGCAAATTTTTATCCCTGATTTTAAGGTCGTGAAGAGCTGATTGACCAATTTCTTGAAGTTATCGATATGTGCCTATAAATAACTGATTATTAGTTTAACAAGAGTGGGATTTAAAATTTGTGTATGTTATTACAAAATTGATAATTTCACTTATAAATAGAGAGAAATGATCTCGTTTACTCTTAACTATCAGCTGCATTCTTTAGTTAAATAAAGAAAACAAGTAAATAGTTTAATTTTAATGGTGATTTTAACTTTAGATAATATTTAGTACATGTATATCATCAACATGTAGACAAACCATTTTTGTTCATGCAACAAAAATTTAACTTTTTCACATTTTGTCACGGAACATATATTGGGATCAGGGCAGTTTCTACAGACAATTTGGTCCGGAAAATGTAAAGGGCGCCGAAAGAAAATGGGGCGTAAAAGAAGCTGTTTGAAAGGCCCTGTTTCAGTCAAATTTAACATGAGAAAGCTAGGGGAACAGTAAAATGAATCACCCTTTTTCTGTAAGAATGTTGATTTGAGACACCCTCTCCGTGATTTCTGGCTTATACTATCTTAGGCACCTATCTAGAAACTGCCCTGGTGATACAAGCACACAATACATGTAACGTCAAAATAATTTTAATTTTTTTTAAAAAATCTTCAGAATAAAAAATTTGTGAATCAATTCTCTCTATCCAAAGTGCGCATAGATTTGTGACACTAACGTTTCTCGGATGTTTTGGTCATACATAGTGGCCCCTGGGATGCCCTTAGCGATTGCCTCGTCGTCTTGACACGAATAAACAATGTTGCCCTGTCTGCCGTCATAGGAACCCTCGTCAAAACTACTCGTTGATTCAGTGTCTGAATGATCACTATCTTCGGAACTTGACGTGTCATACCTGAAGAGAAATTTCATTGGAGGATTTCTAAATATAGAGCATACAAACTAATGTATGCTTGTAGAGGCTTGACTTGGACTGTAAATGCGAGTATGTACAATGTATCTTCACGTGCAAATATATAATAAATATTTCAAATTTGTTACTCCGTTTAACTAATCTTGGTTTTACTTTTAATTATATGAAAATTCCTTATCTATTCACTATTTTAACATCCTAGTTCAATAATTAAAATACAATTTTACAACCAACAAGTACGGAATATCATTTTTTTCAAATGACTGTTTTTTTCTGACAAATGTTATCCTTGATTTTTAGGTTGGTTAAGCATGCATAAGAATATAAAATGTACTGTAAAAAAAACACGGAGTAAAAAAATAATGTGGAAATTTGTTTCAGATTAATATCCCTAATCAATGCAAGGAATTAGTCATCTGATTCAACTTCAGAAAGAAAATCACAAAATGTGTATTTTACTTGAACAGACATAATTACACTTTCTTAGGAATCATAAATATGACAAGCAATTAGTCAAAAATGCATTTATTTAACATTTAATTTGTTAACAAGCTTCTTGATTTAAATTACAAAGTTCTAGCAAATTCGTTAGTTGAAAAAATTACAAGGCTCATCGATAAATTAAAAGGTGTTAATGCATGCTATCGTGCATTATCAAAATATTAAAAATCCATCAGTTGAAATAAATGTAAAACAAGCAAATGTTCTAAATCAAAAACTTTAAATTTGTACAAAATCTTTCACTGTACTAGGTAAATTTATTGATACATGCAGAAAATTCTATTTAAAAAAAATATATATCATTTTTTAGATGTTTATTACATGTAGTTTAAAAGTTTATCTTGTTTACAAATTTAATTTAAAAATTTAAACAATATCATCACAGGTCTATTCCATGATAGTTTAAAGTAAGTGCTATCTAAAGAGTTTAAATAATTTAAACTTCATTGATCTGCTTGAAGTTTTATAATGTCCTGAAGTTTGTTTCCTATTATTGGTCAGAATACGATTAATATTTTAAAACTGAAACATATGCCACTATACAACAGTAAATACAGACATCTAGAGACAACATTTTTTGGTAAGTGGGTAAAAAACAAAAATTTAAAAAAAAAAAACAACCGAAACTAGAGTTTGATTTGTTTGTTTGTTTGATTGGGGTTTAATGTCGTACTCAAGGGTATTTCACTTATATGATGCTCCTTGCCTTATTACAGTGGAAAATCGAGAGGAAACCTCGTAAAAACCACCCCCGCGAATGCTGGAGCCACATCTTGTGACTCGCTCATATACCTGAGGGTCGACAGATGGACTCAATCCTGTGAACGGTATCGAAGTAGGCTCAGAAGGGGAACTCGCTAACCACTAAGATACGGCCGCGGGCCTGAAACTAGAGTTTGAACAAAATTTGTTCCAAAAAATAAATTTACCAAAGGTGCATGTACCACAAAATGCATGTCAATGACAGATCTCAAATAAAAATAATATATTTGATAAAATATTCATAAAATGCTTCTGTTGTAAAATGACGTAATTTAGACTGACTGACTTTAATGAAAAAAATTTGTTGATGGAAAAATACAATAGGGTACAATGTAGTAAAACATGTCATGAGTTTAAGAGGTCAAGAATATGTAGTTTATGTTTCACGCACACCTAGTAGATAACAACACTTTTGTTTCAATTGAGAGTTTACATGACCTTGAATTATTGTGAGAATTCTACACAATTTTTTTTTAAAGTTTTCAAAATTTCACTTTTGTGGATGAGAGAAGTACACATTGCCTTTATTTACTCATTATATCTACATTGATACCCTGTTAAAACCTCTTGGTCTTTACAAAGCTATGTTTGAATAAAGGAGGATTATTCATTTTGTTTGGGGATATATTTTTTTAAAGTTGAACAGGAGAAACTATACAATGGGTGCGCAGTTGATTATTTTGGGGGTTTAAATCAATGAAATTCTAACGGAATGTAAAGAGAGAATGTAAAGCCAAGCAACTACAAGGAATTTACTGCATTTAGATACCACTGCTCTATCTAAACGTGGTTTCTGTTGTCAAGCGTCATCCATCATTTTGTTTAAGTGCCAAGCATAATGGGACTCCAAACAAAGATTGACAACATTAAATACAAGCATTATTAGGAGAATCTGGTTTCCGAAATATGAGACATACAACTCCAGATTCATTTGTTGCCAAAAAACACAAGGCAATATGTTCTTTCGTACAGGTAATCACGAAAAGTAAATACAACATTCACTTGAAGGAGACGGACTTTAGGCATTTATGATTATTATGGCTTACCTCATCTGGAATCTAGGAAAAAAAACATTTTGAAGAAAAAAATGTATGATTAGTATAACCTTGCCCATATAGCAACTAGGACTACATCTGCATGCAAAGTCATTTAACCTTTCTTGTCAAAATTAATAAAGCCACTATTGTTATTACATATATATATTTTGAATAAATGAAGTAAATATATATACATGAGCTTGTAAAATATATATTTACTTTTTCAACAGCTACTTTTGAACAACCAGGTTTCGTTAAAGACTTTTAAAAGCAAATTTAACTAGAAATAAATAAGAAATTTCCTCACCCTCCAACAACAGATTCTGCAAACTTGATTTCTTTCTTGACTTGTGGTTCAGATGTGCTTCTCTTCATAATGGACTTCAATGCTGTTTCAACTTGGCCCTCACTCACATTGCCATGAGAAAAGGCATGCCTATTATGAAATCCACCTCCATCGCTTTGCACACCACCAGAAGACATATATGTCTTTTTGACAGTTCGTTCAATATTTGGTCCACCCCCTGAGGATCGGGTCTCTCTTGTCATGCTGTAAGAGCCGCCACCATTTTCAAAGTCGTCTTGCATGAATTCGTCACCAGATGAAAGTCTCATCTGACCGCCGCTAGACATCCTACTCACACCACCACCGCCGCCGCCGCCAAGACTTCTGGAAGAGGAAGATCTTGAAGAGCCACCACCGCTTGCTGAGCTAGAAAATGAAGTTCCGTAGGATTCAGACATACCAGACATCCCAGAAGAACTGGACACTCCACTTGACTCAAATGAACTGGACCCAGACATTCCTGCGGATCCTGATGATTGCATCATTTCACTGGAGCCAGATGATCCACCCATTCCTCCTGAAGACATGGTCACGGTTTTATGTACGCTTCTCTTCGAAGGCCCTCCTATTCCACCGACGGTAATCTTTGTTGTTTTAGTATAGCCGCCTCCACTACCACCAGAACTGCTTCCGCCGCCGCCAGCACTACCACCACCACCAGATAACTCTAAAGCTGCTCGATTATCTCGGCGCAGACGGTCAAACTCAGCCACAACACCTTCCCTGGAGAGTTTTCCTGAGGATGATAAAGATTTCTGAACTAATTCCGAAGCACCTTGGCTTATTGAGGACTTCTTCTGAGCTGTAACATCTGTCCCACTTACAACATGTTCTGGTACGCCTCCAATTTGCATAACGTCCACGGCATCACCAATTTGCCTGACTAAGTATTCTTCCGTAGCTTCTGTTACAGTGTCTTCCTCTTTGTCCTCATCCATATCACCTTCTTCTAATCTGAGAAATCGCGATTCTCGTGTTTCTTCTTCCATTTCTTGTTGTTCTGGTGCCGACAGCTCTACAAAGCCAGACATATCTCTTTCAGCAGAGCTTGACCTAACCTTCCTTATGTTTCTCTGTACATTAATGTTTCTGTGTCCAGCCATGCCACTGCCACCACCACCTATAACACTACTGCTTGTCTCATAACTACTGCTCCCCATTCCTCCACCACCTTCAAAGCTGCTGTTCTCATAACTTCCACCGCTGCTGGAAGTATTTCCACCTAACATCATAGTCCTAGTTGTCTGTGTCCATTCAGAATCTGCCGTCGGCTCACTGTAGGTAACTTCCCTTTCATAACTAGACTGCCCCTGATCTCCTCCACCACTACCCCATGATGAAGAAGATACATTTTCTTGACTTTGGACAGTTCTTTCAAATTCTCCCATCATGTTTTGTACCTCTGATGGACTTAATCGCTTCGTTCTTCTAACAGTTTTTTCCATTGTTGTAGGAATAGAACTGCTTACTTCCACCTGCCTGATGGTTGTAACATTTTCTTCATCTTGAGGTAGATATCTTGCATATCCCTGTCTTGACACAATAGTTTCTGTCGAACTGGTTTGATCACCTCCTCCGCTTCTTGTCTCCCATGTTTCAATACCTCTTCGCTGCTGGCCAGTATTACTGCCCCGATCTTCAACATTAAATGCTGTATTGGAAGAATTCTCTTTGAATGTAATATCCATATTGAACTTATCTGAGGTCATCAGTTTGCTTTCAGTGTTCACACCTGTATTTTGTGTTCTTACATTTACTGTGTTAATACCAGTGTGCCTTATCACATCAGTAGCTAGGAATATCTTCTGTTCCGTCTGGGCGACCTTGCTGGCGCTTGAGACTCCTTCTGTCATTGTACTGGATGAGAAACACCTTGTAGCTTCTGTATTTATTCCTTTAGGAACTAGAACCTTTCTTGGTGTATTCGTGCCAGCTTCAAGTCTCCAGCCTTTATCAGTGAAGACACCTTGATTTTTAAGTTCAGGAACTGCCATGATGCCTATAGACTGCATAGCGGTAACAGGTCGAACTATAACATCCACTGTATCTGTCCCACAACCAACAGTTCGAGAGTCGGACCAAGCATGCATTATACCAACATCTCGCATTTCAGGCTGTATTCTACAATTGACACCAACAGTGCGAACATTTTTCTTCAGAACTTCTCTGACCATGGTTTTCCAATCCTCACCCTCAAATTTAACACTGATGCCACCCTCACGGCCATCTGTCACTCCGACACCAATAGACCTTGTGGCAGGTTTTTCTGAGTCACAGCTGTAAGATATACCGACATCTCTTGTTGGAACCTTACATTCAACACCGACATTCCTTTTACCGACAGATCCTGGAGCATTACCAATAATAACAGTTCTCAGTTCCTTCTCATGGATGTGGTACCCACTGCCTTTGGAATCAAACACATTCCCATCCCCAACACCAATAGTTCTCGTCAAAGGTTTCTGGTTGTTGTTGTTGTTTATCAAATGCTGAGTGAAAGCAAATCTTGAAGACTTCAAAGAGCTTTCTGGTGCACCCTGAGACAGGAACATGGTCTCTTTCTCATGGGTATGTGTGGAGCTCTGATTGATAATGTTAAGTTCGTATGGAGTGGCAATGTGTGGCTGAAGTAAATAGAAGTAATCAACAGTATGGTCACCAATACCAATGGATCGAACTGACGACCGCTGTTGTTGTCCTGCTAAAAAGTTTGACACGGAAGATCTTGTGGACGTGTATCCGTAGGGTTGAGGAGATTGGACTGCTGTCAGGAAT
Organism: Mopalia vespertina; assembly: GCA_030265115.1. Taxonomy (NCBI): domain Eukaryota; kingdom Metazoa; phylum Mollusca; class Polyplacophora; order Chitonida; family Mopaliidae; genus Mopalia; species Mopalia vespertina. Next base: position 6,614 of record JAQQZZ010119051.1, on the reverse strand, counting down.
CTTGTCCTTTCTGTTACTGTTTCTGTACTGGATTGCACAGGTTCATGTTGCACGGGTTCATCGATGGAGTAATGTCCTACACCAATGCTTCTCATATTTAATCTGTTGTTCTTTGCTTTCAGTTGAAGATTGAGAAGCCGTTTTTCTTCCTTGAGAACAGAGATTCTGACTTGCAGGACTGGAATAGCTTTTACCTGTTCTTCAAGTTCTCTCATCCGCTGAAGACTGATGGCCATGGCTTCTCGGATGGCCTGCAGAGAAGCATGACTTATATGAGGCCCAGGGCACTGAGATGTTGTTATTGTGGTTTGAGTGATTTCTGGAAGGTGGGTGGCGATGGTTTCTGCTAGTTGTGCTGAGGTCACCCGAGTGTGCTTAGTGATATTGGTTGTAGTTTCTGTAAAAGCTGTCGACGGATTTTCACTGGAAAAAGTTGACTGAGATGACAACGAGCTTGTGGAATCTGTTCTGCTATTTGTCGTCAATGAAGTGTCTTCTTGATAGCCTCTGGTAACTCTGGGGAACGTGCTGTATTTAGAATACACTGGACTCAGGCTATCATCACTCTCCACACTGGAATCTCGAAACTTCATTGGTGGGCGCATCATGTAATCGATGGAGGCTAATGTGGCTTCTACAGATGAATCTATCTCATCCAAGATGGGATTTGCTGCAGAATCATCACGTGCCACTTGGGTTATAAATGCTTCACTTGAATGCACTACATCTGGGGGTGGGTAGGAATTAGATTCTTGGTGGGTTCTCTCTTGTTGCTGAAGAAATATCTCCATGGATTTTCGTAATTTCCTCTTAGTTTTCTTAATTTTCTTCAAGCGTCTTAAGTAGGAGCCATTTGCAAGGGCATCGCAATACCGGACAAAGTCAACATCAACGTGGAATCCATACGGACAGCAAGTGCATTTCCCGTTGATGTACGTCACAGTCTCTTCTGGTGGATTTTCAGGAATGTATTGAGGAACCAATTCTGTTTTGGTTTCTGAAAAACAAAAGGCAATGAAAAAAATGTTTTTGAATCAAATTCCAAGACTTTTGAAACAGCAGATAAGGGGGCTGTCTGAAGATTGTTGGCACCAATATGCTCTCATGAAGCATTTAATATTCAGTTTTGAAATATACGATTGTTTAATTGAGGTTTAAGGTGAACACACTGTAGGATTTCTGACTTGTTTTAAGTTATATAGCATTCATTTTTGGATCATATATTTCATTTCAAGCTAGGACTTTCTAAGAAAAGATGTATACTGAACTGAATGTCAATGCTATATTCCTACAACTTGTATGTTAAAAATAACCCAACATACCAACACCCTTAAATCATCTTCAGTTTAGTAGCAGGTATATTTCAATTTATAAGCTTTGTTACAGGAGTTTTCAACAAAAAAATTTTCTATGACATAACAATTTGACTCTTATTGTTATAATGGGAACTCAAAGACACGATGTGAACACCTGTAATGTAAGCAATCACCTGATACCTACGTTAAACTGATCCAGAAGGCAAAGGAGCCTCAAAGTGATCCACACCATCTTTGATAGAAAAAAGGGAATATTAACAGTAATGAAAATTTAGAAAAAAACAAAATTTACCTTCTACTGTTTCTGTGACAATCTCCTTTGAGAAATTATCATTGTCAAAGTTGACAATTCTTCGCATTGCCGCCATGGTGTCTAATCGTTTCCTTCACATCAACTTAGGTATGGGAGGTAACTGTGGTAGGTCAAGGGCCAGTAATTCATCACCGAAAGCTGGCAGCATTTAGTACCTGGAACAAAAATTACTTATTAAACCTCTTGTTCAATACTTGTTTGTTTTTGGTCATTTTTCACTGTTCTTTACCTCGTTTCATTCATATGACGGGTGCCAGACCACATGAAGGAAACCACCTGCAATTCACCGACAACAACAATGACAAGACAGGACAATCACAAGACATAATAGAAAGACATTACAAACAGATGGACTCATGTCTACATGTAGATCTGATGTAGAACTACAGGTAGCGCCGTCTAACTACCTGCAGGACCTGGAGTCCACTTTGTTATCTAACATTTTGTGTTAGAGAAAATTTTTGTACATGGTACATATGATGGTACAAAAGGACCAAAGGAGAAAAGTTACAGAGCAAAACGCAGCAAATAACTTGTGCTTGTCCCCTAGATCAGACAGCTTCAAGGCACAGGAAGCTTTGTCAAATTATCCTTTGTACAAAGATAAATTTATTTATTGCTTCACGGTTCATTGACCATGTCCTGTCAATAGCCATAAAACCATAATATTCAAAAGTTTATATTTTTTTAAATTGGCAAATTGACTTAGATCACAAAATATACTTTGCTAAAATAACTCCAGGACAAATTGCTAAGAGATCTGATCAGTTAAGGGATTATTACATGCAATGCCATAAAAATTCATTTCTGTCATGATATTTTGTCAAATTTGGTAGGGAACAGACAGTGACATTAACAGAGCACATACATGTATATATTTTCTCAAACAAGTTTATCTGAAGCCAATTATCATAATCTCTCAATAGACAAATTGTCACTAGGCAACTCCTGTATTGGATTTACTTCATTACCAATCATTTAGTGGTGATATTGCAGCTAAGGGTTAACATGAAGCTGATCTACTTGGGGTGTGTATAACATCGTGTGACATTGAGGGTAGTTTCCTACACCCATTGGGCTGGCATGACGTCGTATTTGTGAAATGACACTCACAGTATGTAGGACTTAAAACTAAAATGAAACCACCCACTCCACCACTGGCATCAAACCAAGACAAGAACCGATAATCAAAGAAACAAAAAATCAAAGATAGGCTTCTTGAGGGGAATGTCAAGCCCCTTTTTAACAACAAGTAAATGCATATGCTTATTTTACCTAAAGGTGAACAGAAATTTTCTGTTTTGCAGGGTTTTGAAACAGTTCTTGTTCATTTATTTACAGTATTTGACAGCAAAACTGCTGTACAGGGATGTCATAAAACCCGATTTTTATGATCACAGATGATAAACCAAAGAAACAGACTCAATGACCTTACAGATAACAGAGATAAAACTACAGCTTGAGAACAAAAAAAATAAATAATGGCCTGCGGTTCAATATACAGGCATACATGCAGCTGTTACATTGTTTCCTATGAAAATATGTGCATTATTTGTAACAAAAACACGTATGTGTTTGACAGGAAGAGTGTACAACTTCTCTATATCTAAAATGGTGTACAAGTATTTGCATTGTGGGAAATTGGTGAAACACAAGAGAAGACTTTTGACTTGTGAAGAAACCACTCCACAATCTCAGCAGTAAAAAATATTTTCTCGTATACATGTACATCACATTGATATGCTTGTTTGTTTGATCAGAATTTAAACACCGTACCTAATGTTATTTCACTCACATGATGCCATGCCAGCCCAATGGGTGAAGGAAACTACCTTCAACACCACAAACAAAGACAGGACAGGACAAAGACAGGACGTAATACAAAAACATCACAAACAGATCAGCTTCATGTTGCCCCTTAGCTCTGAAAGTACATGTACCATGGCAACTACATGTGCATAACATTGAATGCAGTTCAGAAACAGTTTGCACAACTTTGGTGGTTCAGCAGTCCAAACACACCTGAATGAGTCACAATGTTGCCTTCTCTACCCTTCAATATATTGAACATATATGTTAGTTACTTGTAGAGCACCTTAATACCACAACAGGCGGTGTCTTACCATCCTTGTGAAGGAGTTCTTACCACAGGGTGGTATATGTAGAAGACAGGGTGGAATTGTAAACTGTAAATCTTTTAATAGGAGCCCAAGTTGAGAGACAGCAGGGATGAGAGTTTTATGGCAGGATAGATAGGTTAACTAGGGCTGGGTCTCATTAGCCTTCATGAACATAACTCCTTGTTAAGATATGGCCAGGTTAAAATGTCTTAATTCAAGAATTTAGCAGAAAGGAATTCTGAAATCCTAAAGCTTACCAAGATAAGAAATACTTCACTTTTTCTGAAACAGGTGGTTAACATTTCAATTATGTGGATTTTCTTTTTTAGACCAGTTGCTACAAGCTCTATTAAATTAACAAAAGATTGAATCTATGGTTGCAAGGTTAAGTGCACTAGAGTGATCTACTACTGAGCCAGATTGTTGCTTGAATGGGGTTTACACCATATAGTAATATTATTTCATTGACAAGGACTTGTCAGTCTAATTGGTGCAGGAATCCATTCTCTTCTTCACTGGCAACAAACAATGACAAGACAGGACAATCACAAGACGCAGAGTCATGAAGGTACATGTACACGGCTATAACATATCTACATTGTGTTCCTCTGCATCTTTGAGAGCGGAATTCTTAAGTAGGTATCTACCTGACTTGCCAACAGCTGTTTTAACCTGATGTCTTCATTACTGATGGCAAAGTAGTATATCCTTCAAGAAATGAGTTATCACACTGTCAAAAATAACATTTCATCTGTTTTTCAAGTACATGCATACCCTAGGTACATACCCTTCAACTGTCTCTGCTTGGCAAATTAATCAACAGTCTCTAATAAGCTCTTTCCACTCAAAATTTTGACTAAAGCAACACTGTATTAAAATTAGGCACTTTGGACAATGAAAGCCACACAAATATAGTATGAATTAATTTTTTCAAAGCAATTTGCTAAAAGCCCCAATATTTTGATATCTAAAGATGATTTACAGTTTTGATGTAAATTTATAAAAATTTACCTAATTTCAAGGATTAAAATTGTGTCAGCAAGTATTATCTAAAGTTCACATAAGCCACACTAAACTTGTATGAGACAAGTTTGCTGAACGACAAAATTTTGATATCTAAAAATGCTTTACATTTTTGTTGTAAATTTATTTTATCAAATTTACCTAAACTTTCAAGTCTAACAAGTATTATCCAAATTTCCCATGGATAATCATGATTGATTCACATCAATCGGTTCAAAGCTTATTTATATTCCAAAAACGTTGTAAGTACCATAAAAACTTATCTGAAAATATCTGATCTGTATTAAAAGCCTTTCATATTAATATCATTTGGATCTTTCATGTACAACGCTGTCAATCATAATATAAAGGGGAATAAAACATGCAAGTGGCATTTTAAATAAATTAAGCCCATTTCACATATACAAAACTTTGTTATAATAATTCTTTGTCCAGATTTGAAAGCCCATTATAGGAGGAATTATGGTTTTTAGTATTCATGAAATGGACATGTATTTATATGTATATGATATCTGTCATCTGTATGTATATCAGTCAAAAGGCAGCAAATCATTGGGGTTTTATTGAAAGGCGGATATAATGTTTATATATTATGGCATGTATGTATTTCTCCTTAGTTAAGGACAGTCCAATTTGAATGGGCCCAGATTTGGTGGGAGAATTCAGTGGAAGCCATGTTTGACAGGGCCATTATGTTTGCACGCATGCCTGCCCAACGACATAGAATCACCGAAGAGAAAATATTAATGGTTATAAGAGGACAAGGAGATAAACGAGCCTGACATTTTATGCGTAAGGATTCAATAGAATGCCTTACACTGACAAGCAGATTGAAGAATAAAAACACCCTTGGAATATATCAAAGAGGTTAAGGCCACGTTTTGGGAGTGACAATAATGTTGTAGTGAGTAGACCTCGGTTCCTTTATGGTGTCAAGGCAAATCCTATTAGTTCAAGTAATAACATTTATTTATCCATTTATTCAAATGGAGTTTAAAAACAAATTTAACTTTTCTGCCCTTACACTGGGATGGTGAGTTTGTTTATTTGTTTGGGGTTTAATGTCATACTCAAGGGTATTTCACTAATATGACGATGGATATTCCACTCCACACTTTTCCTTGCCAAACTACGATGGAAAACCAGGAGGAAACCTTGTAAAAACCACCCTTGCGATTGTCAGAGACACATCATGTGGCTTACTCATATACCTGATGATCAACAGGCTGAATCTAAACCATGGACAGCAATCCTGAATAGTAGGCCTACTGTGGTCGAAGTGTCATTCACATACATGTATCGAGCAAATGTTGTGATTTAGTGAATCTTGAAAAGAGAGTGTTGCAGCCTGTCCTCTGATGTTACAACTGTCATGTTTTTAAATTCACTTGTACCTGAGCTCATGCACAACATTGGTGGGAGGAACATTTCTATGCTTATTTAAGTACATGTAGTGCAGTCGTAGTAAAGGCCCTATTTATTGTGTAGAAAGAGGTGAAAATCTCCAGATGCATCAATTATCTGAGCATTAAATGGTTATTGAAAAACATTGCTACAGGCAGGTTGTAGAAGATACCAATAGTTTACAAGAATGATGGAACAATTTCCCTTGTCCAGCTCTCAAACCAGTATACTCTTAAAGTAAATTGAGTTTGTTTATTTGATTGGGGATAAACGTTGTACTCAAGGGTATTTCACTTATATGATGACGGAATATCCACTTCACACTGTTCCTTGCCTATTTACAGTAGAAAACCAAGAAGAATGTTTGTTTGTTTGATTGGTGTTTAACATCGTACTCAAGGGTATTTCACTTATATGACGACGGACAAAAATACAGAA
>JAQQZZ010119030.1:0-14726 GCA_030265115.1 Mopalia vespertina | reverse complement strand
GCTGTTTCCGTGATAAAAAAAACATTTCGCGGATAATGACTCGCCGAAAAACGAGAATCTGAAAGGCAAAGGGCATATCGTCAGTATAGCATGTGCTATATAATGACGGTACCTGGATCTACCCGAGGCGCACCTATCAGGGCAGTTTAATTACTCGACAATCGTGTGGCAGCGTGGCAGTTCACATAGCAATGGTTCATAACTCTACTTGTGGTCCATGTAAGAAAGAAAGGTTGCAATCAAACATACAGAACACACGGCACACTGTGAGCGCTAGACGTGACACAGTGGCAAGAATTGGGTCGCAGTAAAAGCTAAATGAACACGTGGAAAGCGGTGTAGGGGCATATTAAGAGCTACCTTTCTTTTTAAAAACCCGGGCAGATTTCGTTGCTATTTCTGCGTCTTATTAGTATTTTAATACATTTACAGCACAAAACAAGCCGTAGCTAGGGTCCAACTAGCCCGAACATTAGGCTGATATGTTTGCCTTTTAGAATGATTCGCACATTCGACTGGCAAACACATAGCCCAAATGCTGTCAAATTTGTAAAATATTAAAAAATTCATATCTATATAATAAACACAAATGATCGACAAGAACACCAAATGACGGTAAAACTCCGTCAACTCGACAACTTTTTAAATTTTATTAATTGTTTTGAAAATATGAAAATAACGCATGCGCAATACATGTACATGATTGACGTTTGCCAATATCATTGTTAATTTACATATTTTTGGCGGAACTTTCCAAATTTGTGCACGACAAACCCGATCCGTGGGAGTTCTCGCGAACACTTCATCGAAAGACACGGAAATAAATTTATTGGAATCCAAATGTCAAGTGAATCTTAGTGTACACGAGGGATGACAATTGTCAAACATAATTTTGTTTAAGCGGATTTAACTCCAATTATCGATTTTTGGGCCATAGTTTAAGCCCAGATGAAGGATTATATATGTGGAAACTAGGGGAGAGTGATATTATCTAGAATAAATTAAATTTTAATCGATTTTGTAACTGTATTACCTACCACTGATTTTGTAACTGTATTACCTACCACTGATTATTTTTACGGAAGCAAAGTATTCATATCATTTTTTTTAAACACGGATGACTTCTCAGTTCTGTAGCCAAGGTTAAGGGCAATATGATAAATAAGTGGACAGAGCTGATTTTCTCAGTTAGGGTCCAACATAATCGACAATCAGCCTTAGGCATGTGGAATATTTAATAAATTGTGTATATACCTTGTGGTAAATAACTGATATCCTAGATAAGACAGGAGACGAAGGCCATTACGTCTGATACTAATTATTACCGGTAAATACACTAGCTTCTGGGAGGATCGAACTCCACAGAGATGAAATACACGGTTACATATTTCCTAACACACCATGCAACTACTTTAGGTTATTTATATCAGTGCCTTACAATAAAGCATCAAGGTCAATGTATACTACACTGTACTTCTTAAGTTACCGTTTCCAAACACTTGAACAAATACCGTAAGTATATTGTGCGGTAGGAATAGATTATGTGGTTTCGTCAAATATTAATTGTTTTACAGATGTCATCAGATTGGCACTATCCTTAAGGAAAGCAAAATAGACTGGCACGAGTGTAAAACGCAGTTTGTTCAATAATTCATACTCTAATTATGTTGTCCAAAAATATAACGTTACAGTCTTCGTTAGCTCATGTTTCGTTCTCAGTGTAACGTAAGCAGAGTTTTCTTTATACCGTTTTTACTGAAGGCTTAGTTTCAGTCAATCGACACGTATTGTAGTTGGTTTATATTCATTCCCAGAAGACGATATGCAACCAGTGGATAAACAGTGCCACCAGTACTTTAATACAGTGCTTATTAATTATGAAGTTTAGACGCAGCTTTCGAATTTCCCCCAAAGACTTTCCTTTCCTTTCCCCATTAGCTAGATTGCCAGCGATAGACTTTGGTTTGCAAATGCCTGAACTATAGATTTACAAATATTTAACAGACTACATGCATTAAACAAAGTATCATAAATTTTCCAACAAACTTTGGAACGGCCATTTCTTTTCTGCATGCGCCAAAGCGAAAACAACTTTGGCTAACAGTTTTATTTGATAGATACTGATAGAAAGATAAGGGTAGAAATTCCCGAGACGGTATGTGGTTGAAGCAGATGGAAATATCAGCTGGTAGAAACCGATGGAAAGATATCTGGCAGAAACTGATGGAACGATATATGGTAGAAACTGATGGAACGATATCTGGTAGAAATTGATGGTACGATATATGGTGAAACCCGCTTGAACGACAGCTGGTAGAAACTGATGGAACGATATTTGGTAGAAACTGATGGAACTATATATGGTAGGAACTGATGGTACAATATATGGTAGAAACTGATGGAACGATATCTGGTAGAAACTGATGGAACGATATCTGGTGGAAACTGATGGAACGATATATGGTAGAAACTGATGGAACGATATATGGTAGGAACTGATGGTACGATATATGGTAAGAACTGATGGAACAATATATGGTACAAATTGATGGTACAGTATATGGTTGGAACTGATGGAACAATATCTGGTAGAAACTGATGGAACGATATCTGGTAGAAACTGATGGAACGATCTCTGGTAGAAACTGATGGAACGATATCTGGTAGAAACTGATGGAACGATATATGGTAGGAACTGATGGAACGATATATGGTAGGAACTGATGGAACGATATATGGTAGGAACCGATGGAACGATATATGGTAGAAATTGATGGTACGATATATGGTTGGAACCGCTGGAACAATATCTGGTAGAAACTGATGGAACGATATATGGTAGGAACTGATGGAATGATATCTGGTAGAAATTGATGGTACGATATATGGTAGGAACTGGTGGAACAATATATGGTAGAAATTGATGGTACGGTATATGGTTGGAACTGATGGAACGATATATGGTATGAACTGATGGAACAATATCTGGTAGAAACTGATGGAACGATATATGGTAGGAACTGATGGAACGATATATGGTAGAAACTGATGGAACGATATATGGTAGAAACTGATGTAACGATATATGGTAGGAACTGATGGAACGATATATGATAGAAACTGATGGAACGATATATGGTAGGAACTAATGGAACGATATATGGTAGGAACTAATGGAACGATATATGGTAGAAACTGATGGAACGATATCTGGTAGAAACTGATGTAACGATATATGGTATGAACTGATAGAACGATATATGGTAGAAACTGATGGAACGATATCTGGTAGGAACTGATGGAACGATATATGGTAGAAACTGATGGAACGATATTTGGTAGAAACTGATAGAACGATATATGGTAGAAGCTGATGGAACGATATATGGTAGAAACTGACGGAACGATATATGGTAGAAACTGATGGAACGATATATTATATGAACTGATGTAACGATATATGGTAGGAACTGATGGAACGATATATGGTAGGAACTGATGGAACGATATCTGGTAGAAACTGATGGTACGATATATGGTGGGAACTGATGGAACGATATATGGTAGAAATTGATGCAACGATATATGGTTGGAACCGCTGGAACAATATCTGGTAGAAACTGTTGGAATATATATGGTAGAAACTGATGGAACGATATATGGTAGGAATTGATGGTACGATATATGGTAGGAACTAATGGAACGATATATGGTAGAAACTGATGGAACGACGTACGACAGAAACTGATGGAACGATATATGGAAGAAACGGATAGAACACAAATTTATTTGTGTATCGTTGTGTTGCATTTCCTTGGTATGAGAATGGTAGTTATACCTATGGTCAATTATATCACAAACAGCTGGGCTGAAATTCTCAGAACATATTCCAAATTCCTATTTTGCTCTTATTTGTTTACTTCATAGCGATGATTACACGACTTATGTGTGATAAAATGGCTTCGATGAACGTATTCATATTTCTTTAGTTTTTATATTCAAATTTCAACCTAATTTGAGTTTAAATGTCTATTGACAAATGTTGATATGATGATGTTTGTTACGTTCACCTGAATGATATATTTCCCTACTGGTAACTGAATTCATAGTATAAACTGCAAAGCATACATACTGTCCACGAAACTAGTAATGGTGAGCACTTAAATAGTATTTGCCATGCGATGTTTCTGTACACTTGTCTTTATAGTGATCTATAACGCATCAGGTATTTGGCAGAGCTAAAGGGAAATTGTTGACGACTTTTTATTTATTTTAACAGTGTTACCTCTATATAGACTGCAGGTATGTTTTGTCAAGTGTAAACGCCAGATGGATTCTTTGGGATTAATGCTCCCAGTTATACGACTGTTATATCTTATAAAATCTTATGGTTAGTCTCAAAGGTGCTACCTCATCACTATTGTAGCTTGTTTATATATAAGACTAACACGGCTATCCTATACTTATCTCAAGTTTATTATTGACTTCACAAATATAGGATCAGTCACACGTTTCGCCCTTTTCACAATTCTTCACATATTCATATTGTCGCTTTTTATTTTAAAGTTTTTCTTAAAAATGCTCTCTAACCTATATTTCCAACAATAAGTCACATTGACAGAGGGATGTCGATTAAAAAAATATGCCATTGAATCATCGAATGCTCTAGATAAACCATGTAGCTGCAGTCTGAAGACATCTATATATATACGTATTTTCACCAAAGATAGGAAAGTTTAATATATCAGCGAAAAAGGTATGGAGAACCAATGTCAGATGCATTGTCTCATGGCTCGTTTCCTCGTTTCTCGTTTAGGACATTCTATGGCTCTAAAATCCGGTGAAATTCTTATTCTTAGAGGACATTCCCTTTAAATATCGAAATAAACGGGAAATGTCTCATCTGAAAAAATACGTGTCACATTTTGTTAGCCTTTTCAAGAGGAAAACGTTTTTTCATCCTGCTAAAACACCATTTCTATCATCTCAATTAACTGCGGAGTGCATTAAGACGCCATTTCTCTCATCTCAATTAACTGCGGAGTGCATTAAGACGCCATCAGCTTGCGGAGACAGCGCTTTGGAAAGAGAAAGGTGTTCTGACCCATTGGTCTTATAATAGTTCTCAATTGTGAACAAATAGATTGTTACAGAGCCCACACATGCACCGTTTTCAAGTGTTAGGTTGTTAAGTCTTCCTTGTATTTCATCAGATCAATGGGCGCCACCAAGTTTGACAAAAACTAAACATCTCTGTTGAGGCTGCTATATCGGTCATTAGATAAGGCACTAAACGTAAAAATAGTATTACTTTCAGAGCTTAATAAAGCTTTTCTGAAATCGGCCAAGAAAGATGATTATTTCATCAAAATATATTACTATTCTCTTTTCGAACAGGACTGTTTCGTAACCATTCTTTAAAGTTGATAAATTTAACATGTAGATCATTACATCGCGATAACAAAACAGACGCTTTTTTTGTCAAGGGGAGAAAGTGTGAGTCTCTTTAGTCTCACGTACAATCACAACATGAAGGTTATCAGCTGCCGATGTATTCAACTATGACGCACGAGGTTTCGGGGGGAGATTTGCAAAATGTGTTGACGGTTTGAAACTATCCCAACTGTGTTACGCTAGAGCGTGTTTTGATTTTCCCCACTCATACAGCTTTTAATATTTGGTGAAAGTAATCTGACACACATCCATTTCGGTACGATTGTGAGCTAAAATATATAAATGAAAAACATATGTGCTTTAGCATATGTTTTTAAATAGACACTTTAATGGGACCAAGGGTGAATACTTATAAACATGTATTGGAATCCTCCTTGGCATTCTCTAAACGCTCTGCTTGGGATATGGAAACATATTGACATCAATTAACCAGACACATCATATTGACATCAATTAACCAGACACAGGATATTGACATCAATTAAACACACATCATGTTGACATCAATTAACCAGACAATCATATTTACACCAATTAACCAGACACATCATATTGACATCAATTAACCAGACACATCATATTGACATCAATTAACCAGACACATCACATTGACATCAATTAACCAGACACATCATATTGGCATCAATTAACCAGACACATCATATTGACATCAATTAACCAGACACATCATATTGACATCAATTAACCAGACACATATTGACATCAATTAACCTGACACATCAAATTGACATCAATTAACCATACACATCATATTGGCGTCAATTAACCAGACACATCATATTGACATCAATTAACCAGACACATCATGTTGACATCAATTAACCAGACACATCATATTGACATCAATTAACCAGACACGTCATATTGACATCAATTAACCAGACACATCATGTTTTCAAAAAGCACATTTCTGAAGAAAAACAAAACAGTTGAACGTATCGATGGTCAATTTAAAAGAAAGATCTGTATTCCAAATTGAAGAGATCTGCCCAACGACTATGCTGAGAATCCTGAATATACTTTTATCAATTCTGACCTGAGCCAAAAGCTTCGAGGCTTATATAGGAACTAAATCGTAGAGTTCAATACCGTATAACGGCAAGTAGTTATTTAAAGTGGAAACATTGTGTTACATAAAGAGAACTGTTACGGGAAATCGATACTGGGATAATGTGGTTGGAAAAACATCAATTGTACTTACAGCAAGGCTTTAGAGAGAGAAAGGACAGTTTGGCTGATGTTTTACACGATCGATGTTGTAGCCCCACGTTTTATAATATAAGTTCGTTGTCACGTTGGTCTCGTTTCATAGAAAATACAGTTAACCGTTTGAAAGTTGACAATATCCGTCCCTTCCGAGTATTTTGTGGTCGTACAAGCAGACGATTGTTGGTACGGTTGATCTACTCTTACTGGGGTAAATGTGTGACGGATGAACGCATTCACCCTTCCTTATAGTCGGCTATGATGTAGATGTCAACGATTCCTAGATACAGACTCAACAGAACATGATGAACTATATATAGATTTGAAATGAAGAAAACACTTACTTGGTTTGGCAAATATCTTCAATGTGATCTTAAAGGACTTGTGGTTTAGCGTGTCTAGTAACCAGACTTGTTGGATCTCTAGACTGCTCACTTTCAGGCTAGCTCTAAACTTAAAATGGACATCGTTGACAGAGGTATTGACCACCACAACTAACTGCTGACCAGGTGTGTATATAACATTGTCCGTATCAGTGTGATCGCATCTGTCTGCCGTTCTTCACCTTTAACGCTTCCTGCACAGTTTACACGCCCGTTTCAATTGGCCAGAGCTAAAGGGCGGTACTGATTTGTCAGCTTCTGAGGATTGGGAAATGACGAGAGAGAGTCGGCCTCTCTGACTTAATAACTCTACTTAGCATTGGTTACAATAACGTCTGGCCATATTCCAAACATTCAGAAATAAACGTACGCAACTTTTAGTTGTGAATACCATTACGTTTATATTCTGTTGTAAAAGTTAAACATAATAATACAACAGAATACCAAAAAGAACAGGAACAAAAACCAATTGGATAATTATAGGTGGCGAACTTCAAGTGATTGTCACGTGTGACAAGAGACAAAACGGAGAACAAACGGAGACAAAATATCTTCTTTTATCTCCGTTATAAATAAATGAAGACTTTTCATCACAGAGACTATTATTCGACATTATTTACAGCATGTCATAAGATATGAGATTTATACTGGCTACTTACGTATCAAAGGTGGAAAAAGTAAGTACCATTTGAGGGGGAATCTTGGTTAGAATCTATTTGTTTATATTGTGAAATCTGCCAATAACAGTCAAACTCTGATCCTTGCGATTGCAATACGAATATAAGACTGAAAAGGAATTTTCAAACTAAGTATTGAACTATGCACTATCTCGCAATGCTTTGGCTGTTTTATGAACAAGATGTCAACGATAATGGAAAAAGGAATAAATATGAAGTTCATTCTCGCACAAATCGAGAATTGTGATTTTTGTAAACTCAAGCTGATTTCGATTGTGTACATGCTCGGTACTGTTAGTATAGAGCCTATCACTGTACCAATACCATGTTAACCAGCGCTTGTACAGTTAACGATCTCCTATTTATGAGTAACTTGAATTATTTCAATTTTACCATTTTGGGTAAAAAAAAGTTTCAAATAGTTTCGTCAGTTGAATAAACAAATATGTACAAAAATAGACTTTATTAATTATTAAGTGGATGTTTCCCTTGTTTCAGAAGAATTAGCTTGGTTATACAGAAATGGTTGGTCGAAAGGTAAAGGGAATCAACTGAACAAGCTATCCTTTTCATTACGCTGAAATAAGGTTATCAAAGTGTTGTGGGTCTTATGTCAACATATACATGTAGGTCGGAATTGTTATAATATGATCATAGGTCGGAATTGTAATAATATGATCATAGGTCGGAATTGTTATATATGATCATAGGTCGGAATTGTTATAATATGGTCATAGGTCGGAATTGTTATAATATGATCATAGGTCGGAATTGTTATATATGATCATAGGTCGGAATTGTTATAATATGATCATAGGTCGGAATTGTTATATATGATCAAAGGTCGGAATTGTTATAATATGATCATAGGTCGGAATTGTTATATATGATCATAGGTCGGAATTGTTATAATATGACCATAGGTCGGAATTGTTATTATATGATCATAGGTCGGAATTGTAATAATATGATCATAGGTCGAAATTGTAATAATATGAGCATAGGTCGGAATTGTAATAATATGATCATCGGTCGGAATTGTTATAATATGGTCATAGGTCGAAATTGTTATAATATGATCATAGGTCGGAATTGTAATAATATGACCATAGGTCGGAATTGTAATAATATGACCATAGGTCGAAATTGTTATAATATGATCATAGGTAGGAATTGTTATATATGATCATATGTCGGAATTGTTATAATATGGTCATAGGTCGGAATTGTTTTAATATCTACATAGTTACGAATTTGTCCAATTATCTTCAGAAATCTGAACAGCAGTGTCTGCAGCATTCTCTCTGCCTTCAGGGCTTTTGTCGTGTTTCATGCTTAATACTAACAAACATCCACTTAATGTGAAAGTCAAATGGTACTCAACATATAGCATAGTGCAGCATTGTCTATCGAATGTTCTATCTTCGTATAAATAATCACACGAAGGATTGGATTTAACAGGACATTCCTGTAGAATCTCTCATTCGCTATTTTTTTACCACTGTCTCTAACTAACTTTAATATTAACTTCTCTCAGAATGCGTTAATTGAAATGCAACTTCTTATTTGATGATACCTCAACATTGTGAACACTATTAGCAGCTACCTGGCTGACTAGTGGTAACGGACACGGCGCCAAGTGGTGGACCAAGTGCTTCTTAAGTCAACACTATATTACGTTAGTGTTTAAAAATGACTAGGTGTTTAACCAGTCAATCAAATCGCAAAGCTGATACCTGACGTTTTCGGTGTGCTGTGTTACATGACAAAAACCTAATCTTACACGTCTCATAATTTGGGACACGTCATTTTGAACAACATACACGACGAAAAATTTCTGACGCGTGCATTTTTACTAAGGACACGTAAGATAACAAAAATTAACGTCATACACAAACTGTAACGTGGTGTTCTTTAAAATCAGGCGATTTGATTGGTGGCTAGAACGCTTAGTCATTTTTAAACACTGACGTAATATATATAGTGTCGACAAAAGACGCACTTGGCCCACCATATAGCTGGTTATATCAGTGTATTCACACGTTTCTGAAGGTAAGCATCACGTCTTTACACACACTACACACGTACAAAACTGACATGAATTAAACACCTTCTGGAAATGGTTGTAATGTGCTATGGCCGGAATAAGTTGTCGCAATACGTACGAAGTAAATTGCCACTTTGTGTGGAAAATGGTAATTGTATGGTATATGCATAGTATACCTCATTAAATCGAACGGTAAAACGAACGAAAATACCATTGTATTTACTATGGTTTTACCATGGAGCTTTTTAAAACTAAGGGGCGGCTCTTACATAAGTTAGTGAGGCTGTTACAACTGTTGCCATTGCGCTAACGTGTTGTTCGCCAGATGGTCTACTCTTCTTCTATGAGGACAATTTAATAGTAACACTTGAACTGCGCGAAAAGCGGTACGTTTTTTAAATTGTTCTTGATGGATGAATGTCTCTCAATTATTGCAGACATTCCGGGATGTAAATCAGTTAGTGAGTTAGTAAAACAAGACCAGCCAAAGCAGTTTTTTTAGAATGTTTTTCTAGCGGCACAGTTTTAATCGGAACACTTCAAACGCACTTTCCAGAACTGCTAATTCGGAGAATCTAAGTGATCGATTACTCAGTATATTTATTTCGTTAGCCAGTGTCACATGAGCTGCCAATAGCCCGTCTCTCGCCCGCTCAAGTGTACGCAGTGGGTGCATTTACGGCTATAATAGCACACACACTACTAGAGCACGGATCATTGCTCCTGCTTTATTTCTGCAAAAACACATCTGTTTACATTATTGATTCTTACAACATCACACAAAAGAGTATACACATCTCCTAATACTTTTAAAAAATGGATATATAGCAGAATTGAAGCCAAAAAGAATACGAAGTCAAACAAATAATTCCATCACATTGTTTGTGCTGATCAGAAGTTTTGCAAAGAGGATTTTCCCGCTCTCGTCTGACTTTTCCAAGGTTCCTTCATATTTAAATAAGAACACATTTCTTTGTTTGATTGAAGTTTAGCGCTATACTCAATGGTATTGATAACACATTTGGAGAACAGGGGTTCATGTTAAGCCCTGTACTCTTTTCCACCTACATTAACGACCTACCCCTTAACATTTCATATGAATTAGACATATTTGCAGATGATATCATAATTTATTCGTCTGCTAGTTCTATCGAGCTACTCAGTCAAGAACTTAACAAATGTAAATATGTGGAGTATTGATGTGTATCAATCCAGAAGTATACTCACAGCTTGAGTGGTACTTCTGAACAAATCGCTTTATGTATAACACCTCTGTTCTGGTTTATAAAGCTTTAAATGGACTGGCTCCACAATACTTAAAGGACATTGTAGTCGGTCTAAAGGATCTCTGGAAGATAACATTTTGTCGAAGAGAGTTACACAGAAATAGTTTTAGATTAGCAGCACCAGCGATTTTAAACAAACTGTCTTATCATGTAAGGAACAGTGCGTCTATCTGTCATTAGAAGTTATAATAAATGGTATCTAAAGTGCTTGGATAACTCTTCTAATCATGTATGAGCCAGTTATGTAACTGACGTTTCATGCCATATCATTCTGTATCTATAAAATTGACTCATATTTAAAAAATATTCACAATGATCGCCACCAAATCAGAATGTGTCTAACTTTATCGACAGAAAAATTATCGTTTAAAGATTTTGGTGAATAGTTATTGAATAATAGCCAATGATATATAGAGCGAGGCAATAGGACATCAACAGTTCACAATATGAGTTACCGAGTCAGATACCAAATATGCTCTGATGCAATTATGAACGCTATCCATACACTCCGAATACCATTTTTCGTAACTGCACATTACAGTCTATATATCCAGACTCACTGTTCTTTTTGTTTTCTTCCCCTTCAAAT
This sequence comes from Mopalia vespertina, assembly GCA_030265115.1. Taxonomy (NCBI): domain Eukaryota; kingdom Metazoa; phylum Mollusca; class Polyplacophora; order Chitonida; family Mopaliidae; genus Mopalia; species Mopalia vespertina. The sequence goes on along the minus strand of JAQQZZ010119030.1, from coordinate 3,063 downwards.
CAGAGTGCTAAAAATGTTACCGACACCAGTAAATGACACAATGGTATCCTCTATTGTTTCACCAGCTCATCTGTCAATGTGTATACTCTCGTTAAATAGTCGTTGTTCGTCGTTTAATCTGACAAAATTGAGAAGAATTTAGAATGTCAGAAGACGGATCAGTAGTCCGATACGCTAATAGCTACAGCACGGCTGCAAGACAAACAAGAACGAACATGTCAGCTTATTTTTCCTTAATAAATTATACATGATTTGGCGGTTTACTTGATTCGATTGTCGCTAATTATATTTAAAAACTAGACAGTTTAAGAACGTAAGACAGGTCTTTGGTTTGGAAAGTTTTCATCATTTCATAACGTGAAGATACATACCGGGAAACTCTAGATGTTTTGTACATTCTGTACATTCCGCTTACCCACCTAGTAATCTGGTAGCGAAGAGGTTCTGAGAAGCTATTTCGGGCAAAGAAATTGAGATAAATAAGGTGGAATTCTCTTACTTCATTTTTTTTTTAGCTTAATTGTAGGGAAAACACAGTTCTTATAAACCATTATCTCCCGATGTCATGTTTGATTTACTGTCTAATCACCTGTATTACTGTTAAGCTTCAATTCGAAATTGTCACTACAGTTAGATAAAAGTAAAATTTGAACCATGAAATCAGACTGCATTTGATTTCAGGGCTGGTGCTGGACGTATGTCATATAGTTTTGATGATAAATATTCAAGTGATCAAAAGGAATTTTCAGAGGAAATGATTCATTGCAGGAACTCTTCAACATTTGACCAGAAAATAATCCAGACTCACGTTTGTTCATAAAGTCCCCCAACATTTTCATGATCATAAATAATTCCATTAATCACTTCTTCTAGGGTATATTGAGGAAGTTTGTGGATTGTAACTAAACTGGTTTATTCATCTAGTGTTTATTGGGGGGGCATGTGGATTAAACTATTATGACATATTGATCTAAGGTATACTGAGGAAGTTAGTGAATAATAACTATTATTGTATATTAATCTTTGTTAATTATTAATCTTCCGTGTTAGCGACTCCGCTAACGCGTCGCCGGTAAAACTCAATTCGCGACCGTCAAACCTAGCATTAACGGCGGCAAACCACCAAATACAGCATGGTTATTCCCTAAATGAAAAGACTCACCTGTACAGATTAATAAACACTTATAGGTTCTTTTTGTTCGCACTATTTTCATATAACGGCGTGTATAAATATTTAAAGCCAAAAGGCAAGTTATATTACGATATATTGATCTAGGGTATATTGAGGAAGATTGTGGATTATGACTGTTTTTATATATTCATTCAGGGTATAATGAGGAGACCATGTGGATTCTAACTATTATTATATATTGATCTTGGCAATGCTCAAGGTGAGCTTGTGGGATGACGAAAGGGGTTGATTATATCGAGTGTGATATATGAATATATTGGGGACAATGGTGGAGTCATACAAAGCGTCATCTCATATCAATTGCATAAGCGGCAAAATTACATCAGCAGTTCAACGGTAAGCCATCGAATAGAAAATAAACATTACACATTCCAGGGCTTTCGCTGGACAACAATGTCATCATTCTTGTTGAAATCGGCACTTGCTGTCGTTCAAGAAGGAGGCAATTTATTCTATACCAGAACATGTAACGCCATCAATTATTATGGTGATCGTAAATAAGCATGTTTTGTTGTTAGCTCTCTCGGGTGCTGACTGCCTTAAATTGGATCAATCCGGAAATAACCATGTTGATTCCTGCATGAAGCTTGCCGCCTATATAGAGGCCTCTTAAAACCAAGCAAACAAAATTCAACATAAACAACTAGGCTTTTGTATAAATAATTGAAATTTTACAGACACAAATGATTGGTGAGTCACGAAACTTTAGATTTTCTTCCTGCGTATAAGCTTTCAATGTTATATGCGACGAGATTCAAGATAATGCATATAGAGGACATTAAAAGTTTGAATACAAAAACAAATAATTGGCGAAAAGGATAATCCCCGAGATTTAGAGCATTATTTCCATTTCCTAAATTCTGCTCATAATCACCACAACTTCCCGGATAAATTGATCAGGGAAATGCCATAAGGAGACATGCTAAGGAGACTCGCAGTATCATCAGTATGGAAAATAAAGGCATACGGGCTGATTTACCATCAATTCATCGGGCTCATATAGGAATTGGTCTTGACGAGAAGAGTTTTTATTGAATTTTGACGTCTCATTGAACAATGGCACCGACTTATTTTAAACATGTATAACAATTGGAAGGAGGTATAGTCTTTTTTCATACAACAATAGGCTGCATTTTTCTTTATATTTTAATAACCTATGCATCAGCGTACGATCATAAACACGTGGGGTCTCCTGCTAAGACTGGTGTTCCAGTGGGTGAGTCGAGGTTCATATATAGGTTATGGTAGCAAATTGTTCTCTCTTCAATTATGCAAAATATAGGTTATGATAATGAATGTGGTTTGCCAAATAAACAAGAAACAGTATTCGGATAGACATCCTGTGATTGCATATATTACATTGACGGATAGGCAACCTGTGATTGCATATATTACATTAACGCACTATGATGTGCAAGGGGCAGGAATCTAGTAAACTTGGACAGTCTCCTTATGACATTTCCCTAATCAATTTATCCGAGAAGTTGTGGTGATTATGAGCAGAATATAATATAATACAAGTAGGAATGGAAATGATGCTCTGAATATCGAGGGTTATCCTTTTCGCCAATTATTTTTTTAAACTTGCATTCAAACTTCTCCATTTAATGTCCTCTATGCATTACCTGGTATCTATACCCTTCATCCCTGTAGACTGAACAATTATATGTAATAAGTAATATGTACATCCATCTATGTACACCTTTCATTCCTGCAGACTGAACAATAAACTGTAACAAGTAATATGTACACCTTTCATTCCTGCAGACTGAACAATAAACTGTAACAAGTAAAATGTACACCTTTCATTCCTGCAGACTGAACAATAAACTGTAACAAGTAATATGTACACCTTTCATTCCTGCAGACTG
>JAQQZZ010119019.1:0-14727 GCA_030265115.1 Mopalia vespertina | reverse complement strand
AGATCGCACTGTTGAACTCGAAAATAGAAGAGTGAAGTAAAAGATTACCCTATCGTTTAAAAGCTTCTTTAATTGAGGAGGACAAATGGACAATATTCACATATTAAATACCGTCTTAAGTGGAATTCTAACATGACACAATGTTTTTTTTATATTTCTAAAATGTAATCACACTGGCACAGGGATGCCGATTGATCAACAAAACCCACAATTAATCATCTCTTGTTCTAGATACATTCCCAGACACACATTGATCTTAATCTCGAGTTGTTATGGGTAACCTACAAACATCTGGAGAGAAGGCGATGACCATGTACATGGTATGGAAAATATGTGTTAAATATTATGTAACAAACAAGATATTCGGCATGAGAATAGATTAACCTGCAAACTGGTATTTCAAAGATATAGAACAACCAATGAATATTTTCGCTAAGGAGTTTGAAAGTTACAAATTGTCTGGTACATGAACATTTATGTTTCTCCATTTTTATGGTCTTTGTGAGAGAGGAGCAAATATTTTAAGAGCTGGATATTTCTGACAAGCAAAGCGGTTTAGTTTTCTTAAATAAGTACCAAATTGTTTTCACAATTGTGTTACTTACAGCATTCTTTTATATAACTCATTGGGTAATACTGGAAAGAAATAGATGAATTGGCACCATGACCATTTATTCAGTTTAGTTATTTTATTTACACTGCAGCCCTAAATGCATGCTTTTCGAACAGCAGCTTGAAATGAATGAATACGACCAAATTGGATAATCTTTTGTTCTGGCCGATTGTTGTTATATAGTCTGTGCCGAATTGTTCTTGTGGAATCTACTGATCCTTTGAAAAGCATCCAGTAGACGGATGTTATACCTAAATTATCGACGGAGACCTCAGCATTACTTAAATTTGAAGTTGCTTCTCACCACCTTTATACGGTGACTATATGTAACTGACAAATTTTTCGGCGACTATCACCTTAGCGAACTGTGTCATAATGAGAGAAATTGGAAATTCACTTTACCGCCCATAGGTTACAATTATATCGTTTATAGCTACGACAGTGCACACTTTAGACGACCGCTATAACACCTGCTGTTTATCACAAATGCGAAGGTATTTGCATGAAAAGACATGGTTAGAATATGTACTTAATAACCCTGTCTGAAAACACTTCTCTGTCTTGAAGCTCAGATAAAGCTCCTATTATTATGGTAACGAAGGACTTAGCGTAAATGCCTAGAAATTGTCGCTCACTATATCCGTGAATTATTGCTTCTTGTGACGGACTCTTGTGGAATGTTAATGATGCTTCATTTCAACTGTCCTGAAGACGGTCGAATTTATAACAATATCGAATTCACACACATTTACATTTGTTATATTCGCCTTAATACGGATAGACTAGGCCCTATAGAATGGTAAACGCTTTGAGATAACTTTTTAAACTTAAAGACTCTTTTGAGGTTTTATAACAAAAATTGACTGCTGTAGACTTTCATGTGAAATCTAGCCAGACTTGATTAAATAACAACACACTTGTAGGTCGGTGTTCTGGCAAATGCTGATACGTTTTGCTGACTTTGGTCAACACGGGCACTTGCAAAAATCAACAGTTTTAAACCATGCACATGACGTGAGTTGTACAACCTTCTGGAGAAGGGAAAAGCTGAAAGCACAGCAACCATCAGGAACTTAAACTAATCCATACTTTAACCACTGTATTGCCAGGAAGCAAATTCTATGCATGTAATTACAGTGTCTGATGTTCAATAAACAAGTTATTTAAAATTCACTGAGCAACTGTAAACAGATCATTTGAACTTAGGTATCATGCTTCGCAAACAAATATTTTTTAGTTTTTTTGTAAGCGGAAATGAAGATGCCGGATGCGTAGATTTGTTCGATTTTTTAAGATTACTATATTTAGATGGTAGTGATGAATAATACATTGAGTCTATGTTTAGACTTCCCGAAATCCTAGAGGCCCTTTAAAATACCAAACAGGTATGTGTACAATGATTTTTAATTGTTTTTGGTATTCACTTGTAAGTGCACAAAAGCCTCAAAATGTCCACCAGGCCTTCCTGTACTAACAAATAGGGATGGGCATAGGTCCCGGTTTCTAATCCTGGTGGAGGCAAGCAAAATTTTCTCTCTTCATTTATTCAACACATCGGGATATCATATATGCGTATTTAGGTGGTCCATAAACTAACTCAGAAATTGTGTATTGGAAGAACTAATTAGAATGTCGTGAATAATTTTTGTGTCTTTTAGAAAGTGAAGATTAACAGTATTTTCGTTATTTTGGTATAACACTTTCTTAGTTTGAACAGATTCCAGTTCAGAAAATATTGCAGGTTGAAACCCGTCCGGGAATCGAACCCACGGCCTTAACTAGAAATATCGTTATCATATATTAAATCCAGTCATCTCCTGTTGTTGCACGACTTGAAAACACAGCGATTTTATTTACACCAAAATATGAATGGCCGTCATACCTGTTTATACGATTGTGTGTTTGTTAGATTGGGGTTCAGCACTAATACGACGACGGAGTGTATGTACGGAAGTTGCTGAATGTTAGGGGAGTTTACCTCTTCACCTATGTCTGTTTCACAATACATCAACACTGACACCACTATACTACATGTATAAGTGACTATAGGCTTTATTAAGTATTTCCAGTTATTTTATTGGACACTGAAGTCCAACAAAGGAATTTGCTACTGAATAAATAGTATATTACATTTTAGTTTGTCTTTTCACTTGATGGTTTAGTTTCAGTTTTGTCCATCTCTAACTATCTCCCTGAAGCAGATTGATGCATGACATTTTATCATTATTTTGTATACATTTAGAACCGGTTGAATTCCAATGGAGGCAAATGACATTCTTGTAAAACTCCATGAAAATTGGTTAATGGTCCAACATAATCAGTTTAAGCCAATCGTGCGGTTGAAGATTTAACCAAATATAGTAAAGAATAAGCTCTGTAGAACAGGTCAGATTATTTCGTGCAACATCATCATTGTATAAACCTTAAAACAGGTTGCGAAGAGTTAAGCTATAAGTAAGACCGTTCTTGCCCCAAACGTTCGCTGACTTAATTTTACTACTTTGATACAGCGAAGTGAAATATGCTTGATTATCTTTAGGATATATTAAAACGTGTGTTTTCCCCACGCTACGGGGAGTATTCCTTGTAATTATATTACGCTAATTTAATCGGTATGCAATAAAGGCAACTAACATGATGCGTTCGATATCGGTGGGAAATAATCGGATTTGTGTAATCTTATACACATAATGAGGAACCCCCTCAGCCACAACACGTGCCACACAAGCCTGCAATTTGTGATTTTAAATAATACGAAACTTCGTTATCTCTGCAAGATCTCACCAAATTACAAGTTATATACATATATCGGTGGAGGCATGCAAAGCTTTCCTACTCTGCAATAATCATGTAATTAAAGATATAGTGATGTGAGATGAGGTACCTCTTGATGATGAAAAATGACTCAATTCTGTCATATCCGTGTAAAACGTAGCAAGTCATAAGTCATTTAGAGAGTCTGAGACAGAGAGAAAAAAGGGTGGGGGTGAACTTCACCAAAAAAGGTTCCATAATGAATTTTGACCAAAATATGACCTATTAGGAACTGTTTTACTGACCAGGATAGAATTCCTATATTTACCGAACTTTAACACCTACTATGATCCTAATATGTTCTTTATCAATAGATGGTCTATACTTGTTTATTATTGTTTTAAATGGTTTAAGTCCACGCTACAGACAGCTAACTTGGATATTGCACCGACAATGCACTGAGATAAGTCGACTAACACATATAGAGCTTAAGTATTGGAAGATGCCATTAAACGCCTGCATCAGATAATGAAATGCTAAATGATAAATGCTGTGCAGTTGACAGATTATTTAACTCTCTGGTTTTGCATGGCTTTAAGTCAACAACCCAGACAGTAAACTTGGATATGGCACCGACAATGTACTGGGATAATTCCACTAACACATTTAGAGCTTACGTATTGATAAGTGTCACTAAATGCCTGCATCAGATGATGAAAATAAATGCGGTGCAGTTGACAGATTAATTAAGTCTTGACATTCATAGCTTTAGCTCTATCTCACTTCCTGCGGTAAGGGCTATTCTAGTTTTAAGATTGGAGGAAAATCACGTCCAAAGTGCCAGAACACACCGCCACTCGTGACATGCGATTGTAACCTGGATCTGTAGCCCCGGCTAGGGTTAAGTCCCTTTCAAAGTGTTACATGGAGAAAGCGCGGTGGAGTCGTCTTGAACAATTGCGAAGATCTTTGCCTATTTTCAATACACAGACGTTCTGAACATAAATCGACTTCACCGCCTCATCGACACACAAAACAATTCTGTTCAGGCACCAATTTATTGAATATTTCAGCTGCAACTCAATTCAATAGGCAAAAAAGTTACAAGATAATTAATCATAAATGCCTTGAGAAAACATCAATTCAGACAAATATTGTAAGAGACAGTTTGGACACCACTATAGCAAATACTCGTGTCTGGATGGAGAGTTTCATAATTGTCTGCTAAGTCACTATATCATTGTTCTACAAAATATACTATACATATTTTTATGCAGCATTTTGTTCAAATGTAGTGAGTCGCAGGAAGATGGTTGCAAGGAACAAGTCTGTTTTCCAAAAATTTTGCACATTTTCAACCAGCTGTGTAACTTTACACTATTAATTTAATAACATGTACGTAAAACATGGCTTTCAAAGTGTTCCAATAATTTGTGTTTATGCCTTTAACACATTAGGCTTCTCGAAAACACCGATTCATTTGTTGTTTTTTTATGGGGGATTTATTTGTAAATAAGTTAACTCAGACAAGTAAATCAATGTGACACCAAAAGGCACTCCTGCCTGTGAGACTCATTTCTGTTTGCCTTTTGCTAATGAAGCCAATGAACAGAAACACACAACCTGTTAAACTAATTCTAAGAATGTGTCCTTCTCCACTTTAATCTATAATTCAAACAAATGTTAACGGTGTTTGTCTTTCGTGTGTAGACTTTCCAGTACCACAATATAATATCAATCTTTAACATCGCTAAAGACCAACAAATTTCAACGCTTTCCAATCGTGTATTCCTGGTCTTCGCTCACCCAGAGCTACATGCAACTTCTCGAGACAATGTGTTGCCTAACGTAAAACTCTATTCCACACCTTGTCACACTTTGGCTATATTTGTAGTCAAACGAGGAGGAATTATCCCTCATAGTTCGAGTAATCGCCAATGTGCAGCAGCCTGTAACTATGTTGCCTTATATTAATCTGCAATAGGTCCGAACATGGAAATACATTAAAATCCCATTTAAGTACGGAAAAATTTCATCATGGTGCTGTTACAGACATCCAAGAAGACGCATAATTAGGGCCAGTGATCGAAAAGAATATTGTCTTGCTCTGCTGTTAGCCATGATATTTCTGCAGAGGCGTTACATTGTTTGAAAAGTGGCTGATGTATTTGATTGGCCTCTTCGTTTTTATCAATTGGCTTTGATCTTTGTCTGACCGCCGAAACGGGGTAAGTGTGGCAAGGCGTATGACAGAACTTCGTGGATACATCAGACTTGCCTAGGGAAGATGAGCTACATGTAGCAAACTAGTCATTTAATTTGCCAGACAAGGTCCACACGGACACGTATAAATTTCTAATATTTACATCCTCTGGCAGATTTGTAGTCCATTCTTCAAGTGAGTCAGGCTGGGTGAATCGGGTTGAAGGTCATCGTACATAAGCGTGGTGAACTGATAAAGGAAACATATGCATACAAGAAATGTTTGAGCCAAGTGAAAATCTGCTCGTATACTTCTGTAATATGGTTCTTAATTTATACGGCTTATATTTATGTCACACGGAATATTAACACAACCGTTTGTAACTTTCAATCAATCAATCAGTCAATCAGACAATCAATCAGTCAGTCACTACGTCACGCGGTCAGTCTATCGATCCAATTCATTCAATTTCATAGGTTCAAAATGATTATAATCACAATATCTTGAAGCGCTATGTCGCAAGACAGAACCTTACTTTATGGCTTTTAATAGTATTTTCTTGCGTCTGAGAGACCGCTCGCTCACTTCGAATAGATATCAGTCCAGGAATATCGATGTCCAGACGAACAAAATTTAAGACATTGAGAAGAAAACAAGATATGTATTGCTATAGGTAAAGTCTATTGATTGACTGAGTTGATAACGCTACATGCAAACTTGATTATTGCATTGATGACGAAGGCTTACGTGTGTGGTATTTGTTATTTTAAAAGTCATTCAGACATCAATATACAGCGTAATTTTATTTCTCCTTTCCAACAGATTGGTCCATCGCTATTAAATTATTTTAGTCACACGGGATTAAACAAAAAGTGTTTTCCAAAATGGATTTCAACAAGACGGAAAGAACATCGAAGACATTTAGATTTAGTAAAGGAATTCTGTAGAGAAAAGTGCAATTCATTTGGCGGAAATGAATTTGATAAGTGGCTCGTTTTTTCATGAAATGAAGCTATTTTCTATAAATGTTATGTGGGACTTGGTTGTCCTTGTCATGGATCCACTTCTCACCCCGCGGTCGCTTTTTGTTAGAGTTTTGATTGTGACCTATTGATTGATGAGATCTGGTCTGTGGCTGAAGTCCACCTCGATGACGGCTCTTTCAAGTCTGTGTTATTAGGCTTTATAAGATAAGGATGTCCAAAGAGCAGAGTATTGATGACTGCTCTAGCAGAGGTCATTATGTAACAAGCCAGTTCAAAATGGAGCCATCTCTCACGATGCTACCAGTCCGGGGAGACTCTCTCTCGACGGATAACGACTTGTCAAAAACTATACAAGAAAGATGAATGACGAAACAAAGTGAGCTGGAAACGTTATAGATGCAGTGTTCTGTATCAAAGGATTGCATTTGGCGGCATCCTGTCTGATGTGAAATACAGTTGTATTATCAAGTATTTACCACAATCAGTGATCTGGTAGATTATTAAGTTAAGCAGGCATATTTTGCCCAACGGTCTGGTCTGGCCTGCCAATTCGTCACAAAACGGCTAAACACAACGCCTTCGAGCCCTCCCGCAACCTGCCATTCAATAAATGATTTTAAAAGAACGATATCATCACCAGACGCGTATTAAACTTGATAACAAATGGCTTTTATCCGCTGACTTTTGATATTTGTCCATGAACATAAGCTTAAAAAAGATTATCTTTGGTGAGGAATAAAGTGTCCCTGTTTTATAATCTATGATTTATAATATAAACACGGACAAGTAAACCCGATCGGAAAACAGCTTACGATTTTACAAAGTGCAAATTAAAAGACAATTTAAAATTAATTTCTTAGTTTTATCATTAGTTTTCAAAAACAGAAACAATTACATACCCAACGAATTTAATACATATTTGAATTGTTGTTTCAATAAGCTTTCAGATAAGAAACAACTACATACCCAACGAATTTAATACATATTTGAATTGTTGTTTCAATAAGCTTTCATGAGACCTGATTTTTTGTGTCTTTAATACAGTACTGACTACATACAGTTTTGTAATTTGAGGCATTGTCTTTTGAGGTTACAGAGAGAAAACACAACACAAATAGTTTAAATACATCAAAAACCCATTAGACAAAACGCAACAGCGTAGCTGAAATACCGCTGAATGTGGCGTAAAACACTAATCAATCAATCAATCAATCATTAGACAAAACGTAGAATCAATTTAAGCTTCCAACATCGGAATAGAGAGTTAAAAAATCGACACATGTTTCATAGCGATCCAACTGTCATGTTTGTATTGACGGAGTGATGACTTTATGGTTTCTCCATTCAATATTTGCTAGAAATACACGATAATGCTTAACTAATAACTTCATCAATCCACCGAGCTATTGATGGACAACGAGTCAACAACTGACTGGACTCGGCCCAGACTCTCATGAGCTGCCCTTTAATTGGTTAGTCTCTCCGATTTTTTTCACTTTAATGGTAAGGTAAACACAAACCAATTCACGTAACATCGAAGAACATTTTTTTAATTCAATCTGTATTAGTCATAAAACAAAAGATTAGATAGGCAGGCAGAACGCTCTGGATTATTACTAATGACATATTACCCACACTTGCTTTATAACGGAAGGACAAACATGCTGCGATTGTGCCTCAGCACGGATCAGACAATTGGAATCCAGCGGGTCGATGTAAAATCAAGAGTTGCAACGAGTCCAACGGAATGTTAAATTTGCCATAAATTACGAGACATCCGGTTATCACCAGGACTAATAGCTGCTTTACCAAACGAAGCAAACAAAGTGAAATTCCTGAGCACAAATAATTCATTTTCAATTAGGTCCCTTTCCTTTATATCGGCACCATTAAGACCCAGTACACAATATGGAGAACAAACATGCGAGATATTGTTAAAGTTTTCATATTGCAGAATAGAATTGTGACTTTGGGATTTGAACGAAAATTAGAAATGTATTTAAACAAGTCAGATTGAATACTGATTATATTTACCTTGAGCTTGTCAGAGTCAATCCAAATATCAACAGTGTTTTACCATATTCCGAAATGCAACAGTTGAGCAAGCGGATTTTCCTTGATTATATTTGGTTTTAATTACCTCAGATAATATTGGCTGATCATCGATTTACTGACAAGTTTGCTCTTCAGTCTGACTGGTGACCAGAGCGTTACAGTCACTTACTCCTGAGGTCGAAGGCATCGGGACTTCAAAGTGGGATGGCTTATTAGCTATGTCAAACATCATTCAGCCTTTTGTGTCTCTTAGCTCGTCCGGTTTCCTGATTGACAGGTTCAGATGGTATTTAAACGTTAATGGTGTAAGCTTAAGATTAAACCTAAGTATCCCTGAATGTATTGGGATGTCACAAGTCATATAGATTGTATCACACGGAATAACAGGCATGTTTGTCGTCCAGATTGTGTACTGCGTCTCAGTGGCACCATTACAAATATAGAACTAACTGAAAAGGAATTATTTGTGCCCAGGAATGTCACTTTGTTAGCTTCGTTTGGTAAAGCAGATATTAGTCCTGATAACCGGATGTCTCGTAAATGCACTTTATGGCAAATTTAACGTTCTGTCGGACGCTTTGCAATGCCTGGTTTTACATTGACCTGCTAGAGTCAGTTTGTCCGATCCGTGCCGAAACTCAATCGCGGCATGTTTGTTCTTCCGTAATAAACCCAGTATTGGCAATTTGTTATTATTAATATTCTAGCGCGTGCTACCCCGGCCTCTCACATCTTTTGTTTCAGGACTAATACAGACTGAATTAAAACATGTCTTAGGACGTTACGTGAATTGGTTTCTGTTTACCTTACCATTAAAGTGAAAAGAATGGCAGAGACTAACCAATCAACGGGCAGCTCATGAGTCTGCGCAGTGTCCTGTCACTCGTTGTCCATCAATATCTCGGTTGATTGATGAAGTTATTAGTTAAGCATTATCACCGCCACAGTGATCGAACAAACAAGAGAAAAAGAATAGTTTTTTTAATGCATAATCCTCACTCTTAAACTACTCAACACGTAAGGTGTTCCTTAAGTACCTGTCTGACAGGAAGATATGCCTGTTTATACAATTCTGTCAGATACTGTCTACAGCATTTCCGTTGTTACGCAATCAGCCAACACAATACTAGCGGTGTTTATATGCAAGTGCAAAATACAAGCAGTCGAAGTGCCCATCATGTACAGTACCTTGTTAATGAATTCTTTAAGAAGGAGATAGGCACATTCCACAGTTATCAGGTTCCGACATTGTTTCAATTAATCTTCATAGTGTCCATTACACAGCTTTATCGTTCTGTTTAAGAAAGAATAATATCTCATGTTACCGTATAAGATAAAGTCAGGTCTCATCATATACGTTCTCTGTTTCTGAAGTAGAAACCTAGAATCCGTACGCCACGTATCTATATTTTTTACAACTGCAGAGATAAAAGAAATTGTTGAGTCTGTTTCAGAGTATCAATCACAGTTGCCTACTTTACATTACAACTATGTCCCGTTACAATGTTTGATTCCAAGATTTATGGTTTCTGCTAATACTCAAATATACCTGTGCACGAAAGTTGGCAATGACGCGCTGATTGTTATGGTAGTTTCCCTCTTCATCTTTGACCGTTTTCACCTACCACCAACTTTGGCACTATATTCATATACAAATGAATAAACTTTGGTAAAATTGATAAATTAAAGAGCAGCTTTAATACTGAATAATTAGTATGTTGTATTTTAGTTTATCTTTTCAATCGATCGTATAGTTTCAGTTTTGTCCATTTTATCCATTAAATGAAGCTATTTTCTATAAATGATATTTGGGACTTGGTTGTCCCTGTCATGGATCCACTTCTCACCTTGCAGTAAAAAACTTTTTGTTAGAGTTTTTATCGTGAACTATTCATAGGTGAGATGTGGTCTGTGGATGTAGTCCATCTCGTGGACATCTTCTTCAAGTCTGGGTTATTAGGCTTTATGAGATAAGGATGTCCAGAGAGCAGAGTATTGATGACAGCTCTATCCGAGGTCATTATGTAACAAGCCACTGAGGCTCTACATAGCAAACTGAAGGCATCTCTGAGGATTCTTACAGTCCGGGGAGACTATCGCGATGGTTTACGGCCTTTGATTGGGAACTTTTGTTTGCCGCTTGTCAAAAGCTGCACGAAAGATCAGCTCAGGACGTTATTGTTGCAGTTTTCAGTATCAAGGGAATGTTTTGGGCGGCATCATGTCTGATATGAAATACAGTTGCATTAACAGGCATTTATCACAATATGTGATTTACTACATTATAAAGTTGAGGCGGGAACGTTTTGCCCTTCGGCCTGGCCTGCCGCTCTGTCAGTGGTGACAAGACGGCTAAACTCCTTTGCCTGTGATCCCTCCCGAAATAGGCCAATTCAAAAACACCGAAATCTTCCCCAGACACTTTGCTATATTCCAGACTACGATTTCTAAAGTGCAAATTAATTTTTTTTAAAATAATTTCAGTTTATTATCAGTGCTTTTTAACAAAAGAAACACATATATGTTCAGCATGTTTAATATACTTGAATTATTGTTTGAATTACGCTTTTAGACATTTACATAATTTTGTCACTAATCGTCATTAAATGCGAGTCCTGATTTTGTGTGTTCATTAGTATTGACAATAGATAGTTTTGTAATTTGATGCTCTGTCGATTCAATTTACAGTGTGAAAACACAACACTGATATTTTAATTTCAAAAACTCTACTAGGATAAACGTCGAATCAATTTAAGCTTCTAACATAGAAATAATGTGAGTCAAAATCGACAGATGTTTCATAGCGCTCTAACTGTCGTATTGTATTTACCGAGCGATGACTTCATTGTTGCTATTGGCTAGAAATACACGATAAATTCTTAACAATCCACCAAGCTATTGACGGACAACGACTGACAGGACACTGCGCAGACTCTCGACAGCTGCCCGTTGATTGGTTAGTCTCTGCGATTGTTTTCACTTTAATGGTAATGTAAACAGAAACCAACTCACGTAATGTCGAAGAACATGTTCTAACTCAGTATGTATTGGTCATGAAACAAAAGATTGGAGAGGCGGGCAGAAGGCGCTAGATAATTAATAATGACAAATTGGCAACATTGGCTTAATTATGGAAAGACAAACATACCGAGAACAATAGAACAATTGGACACAAAAGCTTATCGGTGTAAAATCAGGAATTGCAGATAGTTCAACGTAATGTTAAATTTGTCGTTACTGACGTAACATCCGGCTATCATCAGGGCTAATGGCTGATATACCTAAAGAAGCGAACAAAGGGACATTCCTGAGCACAAATAATTCCTTTTCAATTAGGTCCACCCTCTATAATGGTACCATTGAGACCCAGTAAACAATCTGGACGACAAACATGCGAGATATTAAGTTTTTCATGTTGCAGAATAGAAAAGAGACACAGGGATATTGGACGAAAATGAGAAATATAGACAAAAAGATGATTCAAGTTTAGTTTGTTATATAAACAGAGTTTATTGATTCCTTTAAATCAATTACCTTCATCAAAACTAAAAGAGGTTCTTTACTTTTTTGTTTTTATTGTCAGCATCTTAATTGGCGTTAAGCGGGTGCTTATTTGACTGAAATCACGATGGCGCAAGGAGCTATTCCACGCTTTTCCGATAAGCTAACAACTTTCTTGTCCTAAGAAAACAAAATACATATAAAAACTCTCCGCTAAACACATTATTTCCAAAGTAACCATTTTGCTTCAACTAGCTTTAATAGTCATACAATGAAGGATTGTTGCTAATCGTCCTGTTTTTGGTATGTTTTAAAACAAGTCAGGTTGAACACTGATTCTATTTAACAAGAATTTATCAGTCGATCCAAAGATCAACAGTGTTTTACCAAATTCCGGAATGCAACAGCTGAGCAAACGGACTTTCCTTGATTATATTTGGTTTTAATTACCTCTGATAATATTGGCAAATCATCGATTTACTGACAAGTTTGCTCTTCAGTCTGACTGGTGACCAGAGCATTTCAGTCATTTACTCCTGAGGTCGAAGACATCGGGGCTTCAACCTGGGATAACTTATTAGCTTTATCAAACATCATTCAGACTTTCAAGTTTCCTAGCTCGTCCGGCTTCCTGATTGACCCGTTCATATGGTATTGAAACGTTAATGGTGTAAGCTTAAGATTAAACCTGAGTATCACTGAAATTATTGGGATGTCACGAGTCATATAGATTGTATCACACGGAATAACAGGCATGTTTGTCGTCCAGATTGTGTAATGGGTCTCAATATGGAACTAATTGAAAAGGAATTATTTGTGCCCAGGAATGTCACTTTGTTTTCTTCCTTTGGTAAAGGAGCTATTAGTCCTGATGAATATTGTTGATTGGTGTTGATTATTAACTATGTCAAACATCCGTAAGCCTTCAGGTCTCTGAAGTCGTCCGGTTTCCTGATTGACCGCTTCAGCTACCCTTAAGGAAATGAAACTCCAATGGTGTAAGCAGGATTATACCCAAGTATTACTGTAAGTACAGTCACCAGTCATGAATAATATCACACTTATTGTAAAACGCGTCTACCGAACAAATGGCTAGATTGGATAGACAAAAGTGTTATTTAACTGAACAAAGACCTAAAAAAAAAATCGAAATATAATATGCCTATGTGCGAAGTTGCAGAGGGTTTGGAGTTTTAGTGATAGTGGAATCATGCTTTTTATGTACAAGATAGTCAGAGGTAACAATTTGGAACCGGTAAACGATATTCCTGTCTAATTGTTGACCGGGCCTTTTAATGCATTATTTCCGGTCTTGGGCAGCTCAAGCGCACCATTTTCTGTAAGTACCTGTTTGACAGTAAGCTATGATTGTGTATACAATTCTATCAGATACTGTCTGCAGCATTTCCGTTGTTACTCAATCATCCAACATAATACCAACGATGTGTATATGCAAGTGTAAACTTCAAGCAGTCGAAGTGCCCATCATATACCTTGTTTATGAATTCTTTGCAAGTTGAGAGTTATCTGGTCCCGGTATTGTATTCATCAGATCTTCATAGTGTCCTTTACACCGCTTTATCGTCCAGATTACATCATCCCTGAGAAAGAATAGTTGATCCTGTTACCGCATGGTGTAAAGTCAAGTCGTCTATATGTCAATGACATACGTTCTTTGTTTACACTCTCTTGTAGAAATAAAGACCTAGAATACTCAATTTATCTACATTTTTTTTTATATAATTGCAGAGATAATAAAATGCCTAGGCTATTTCAGGGTGCCAATCAGGGTTGCCATAATTGCCGAACGATACCAGTTATCTTGGTCCCGTTTTATCTGGCACGGTTACAAAGTCTCGATTTTAAGATTTATGCTTTAGTGTACGTTGTAAAGGAAATAATATATTAACTTAAGGTTTAAGAATAATGACTTATTTGTCTGATATGAATTTGATCCACACGGACAACTCTTGCAATAAACCAGAGTTTTGAACCACATGACAGCCTTCTGCAGAGAGAGAAAAGGTCTAAACCACAGCAACCATCAGTAACTTCAGCAAGTCCACACAAAGTAGAGTCCACACAACTCTATGGATGTTGTTATACTGACTGATGTTCAGTAAACAAGTTATTTAATATTCAACTGAACAACTCTAAACGGTTCGTTTGAACGTATGTCTCATGCTTCGCAAGCAAATGTATTTTAGTTTTGTTGTGAGCGGAAACGAAGATACGGGATGTATTGATTTGTTCGATTTTTAAGATTTCTATATTTAGGTCGTCGCGATAAATAATGCACGTTGTCTGTATATAGACTCGAAATCCACCCAGATGCTTCATGAATTGTAAAACATATACATGTACAATAATTTTTAATTGGCTGTTGCGACTGACTGTAAGTCCACAAAAACGTCAAAATAAATTCGTTGCTGTGATGATGAAATTAATTGCTGAACGCTCTGTGTACTGACATCAGTGACTTAAGCTCAATCCCCCTTCCATTAGGACTGTTCTAGTTTTAAGTCCCCTGATTGAAGGAAAACCAGGTGAAAAGCTCCAGAACACCTACCCGCTCGTGATATCCGTTTGAAACTTGGAATCGTAGTCCCTCATCA